>CABHPR010141758.1:0-11290 GCA_902168415.1 Peromyscus melanophrys
ATTTCATAACTGTAATTTTGCTATTGCTATGAATTGTAATGTGAGTACCTGTGTTTTCTGATGGTCTTAGTGACCCCTGTGAAAAGGTTGTTCAACCTATCCCCAAAGGGGTTGTGACCCACAGGTTGAGAACATCTGCTCTGGTGACTAGGCTTGTGGTGTTGCAGCTCCATGGTTTGGAAGGAAGTGAATCAAAGGCCTCAGGACAAAATAATTTATGAATTTTCCACGATTAAAAGGCTATTTGGCATCTGGTGCCACATGTGGAAGCCTGCAGTGGGGATAAGTTTGGCTCTCCATCTCTAGTGGGTGTAGTCTCTTGGCATTCTGGTATTTGAGGACCAGCACCAGAGTGTATGGTCAGGGAGAGGCTCTGGGTCTAGTGTGCAGAAAGTCTGAAGGGGTTGCCCATGACCTCCGAGAGCAGAGCAGATGTATCTCCAGGTCCTCTGCAGCTCCAAGCCAGCTTCTGAGCTAAGCTACAGAATTGACGGCACAGCTCAAATGCAAAGCTGAAGTCCTTGCAGTGGAGACCATGATCATAGAGTCTGGGGTATCTGTTATCCTGGGGTGAGGTGAGTTCTGCAGTAGCCTGTGGGATTAAGGGGATACAAGGGAGAATTGGATGAGATGGAAGATTCTGATGAGAGCTATAGATAGTAAGATAGATAGATAGATAGATAGATAGATAGATAGATAGATAATAGAGAGATAGAGAGATGGATAGAGAGATAGATGATAGATAGATGGATAGATAGATAGATAGATAGATAGATAGATAGATAGATAATAGTGTCCTTGATAAGGAGAGATTGTTTTTGTCCTTTGACAAGACCCATCAGGTCCTTAGTTTATTGTGTTGCTGATGATGAAACTCGGGCCTCATGTGTACTAGACAAATCCTGTCCCACTGAGCCAATACGTCCTTTGAACACCTTCTAAGTTGGGTATGGTGATGAGGTAGGCTTGCCTCAGATACTCTGCGTAACCTTGAGCAACTCCCTTCCCTTGGAGGCCCCACTCCCCTACATACACACTGTAAGGAGGCTGAACCCCAGGCTGCACCTACTTGCTCTCAGCTGTTCCCCTTTCCTGCCTCTACCCAAGCACAGAAAAGGCTGCTGGCTAAAGGAGTCAGGGAGAAGGCAATATTGTTCGGAAGGACTTCCTTCTCGAATTCAGCCTGAGACGCTTTTAACATAGACTCAGCACTGAGCCCGTCAGATTCCCTCCCATGATGAGGAGGTCTCGTGTTTTCTAGAGACGGAAAGTAGTATGGAGAGAAGAGGCAAGCAGGGCATGATGAGAAAGACGGCAGTCACCTTTTCAACATGGCTCCTGAGGTTGTGTGTGTGTGTGTGTGTGTGTGTGTGTGTGAGCACGGACTCAGAGCCAGTCCTTTGCGGTCAGGCCCCTCTGCATCTCTCATGCTGAAAATGGTATAGAGGAGCCAGCCACTGTATGCAGGCCCTGGTGGGGAGCAGGGAGACAAGTTCTATCCTTTAATCAGTGTGGGCCCTTGTTGCCAGAGATCAGAGGGGGCTCGCTCACACTAGCAGCTGAATGGCATTAGCATCTGCCTGGCTGTGTAGTAGCCATGCCCTGCTGGACAAGCATACACTGTATTAGCTTCCAACACCAAGGGAAAAATATCCAAATCTTGGGGCTTCAAACAGAAACAACTCCACGTTATTCCTGACAGAAGCCATCCTTGCTGGAGATAAAAATGAGTGTACAAGTGGACCTGTGGGGTGCTAGGGATGCTCATGTCCTGGGCCTGGGGGCTCAGTGGTGACGGGGTATGGTAGTTCGTGAAGAATTGTCAGGTTGTACTAATGGCTTGTGTACATTACACTTTAACAGACAAATATCTCTATGAAAAAATGAACCAGAGAGAGGGAAAGATGCATGCAGCTTAGCCACCGCTCAGCAGCCCCATGGGGCATTCGCTTCCATCAGCCCCAGCTGTAACCATGGAGGGGAGAATGTTTGAGGGCTGGCTGTTGGCACGTATTGGCCGAGCAAACACACGGGCTTCCTCACACACCATCCCTTCTATGTACACAGGGTGTTAGGGCAGCCCCCCGTGAGCCGCACTTCATGGTCACAAAGACAACAATGCCCGCCATCTCATAGTTGTCAACAGCATGGGGACACTCGAGTCTTTGGCCCAATATTTACGCAGCCAGAGAAGGCATGTCTGCTTTGCGATGTTGACTTAGATTCATTACTCTCCAAGGGGAAAAAAAAAAAAAAAGCCAGTGCCCAGGCCTGCTCATGCCCTGTGGCCTTTGGGAACTCCAATCCTAACTATTTGGCTTCATAGTTGTCTTGTTATCTTGCCTCTAGTTGCCTGGGGGTCAGGAACTTCCTCACTGCTCCTGAAGGTCGCCTGGAGTCCTCAGTAGTGCAACCTGTAAAAGAGAGTTAGGAAGACTGAAGCGTGTCTACGTTCTTGAAGTTCCCAGGAAATCACCACCAGTAAGTTCTTCTTCATGACAACATTTTTTACAAGAAACGATGTTTCTTTTTCATAAATGGCAGGCAATGCTAGCCTCCAGTTGGGAGGTTTTTTTTTTTTTCCCCCACATGTTTCCTGTTGTTTCTGAGTGAGACACTCAACCATTGACAAGCACAAGAGACTGCTTTCCACACGCTGTTGTCAAGGGAAGTGGCTGTGTCCCTTTGTAAGCTCCAGGGTCCTCAGGCCGAGCCTCGACCTGTGACCCTCTCTGAACATCAGCTGGAGAAAGTGAGGGGCCCAGCCTGCATCAGCTGGACAAATGAGGGCTTGGACACGCTGTCTTGGGGCTCTGCTTTGGGTGAGGGGCTGACCCCTCGCTGCAGGTGCTGTGTCCCCAGGGCATCTTGGACGCCCAGTCAGGTGGCAAGGAGCTGCCACATGCTTGCTCTGAGGGTGTTTCTCTTTGCCCCCTTTCATCAAAAGAGCTTTGAGGAGCCTCCTTGCCCTGCCCTCTCTCTGCCTCCGGGGGCCCACACAGTCAGTAAGCCCTCCATAACCATTAATTTAGCCAATTTCCTGGGCCACACCATCCCCCAGGGACCCCACTTTGGTGGGCAGCACTGGAACAAGACTCCCCGCTGTTTCCATTCCCTTTTAATTACACAGGGACAAGCTTCCTTGGGCTGACTTTGGGAGGCAAGCCCCTGGTCGGCCTGGCTGCCCTCCACTAAACAATGCACACATGTTCCGGAGAATTCCCTCCTCGCTTAATCCGGGCTGGGAAGAAAAGGGCTTTTCTTCTTGTCGTCAAAGGGGATCTTCGATGCTAAGATACCATTTTGTGTCTCAAGTCATGTCACGGGACTTCTGCCTCGGCCTCGCTGCCTGCTCTTTAGAAATGAAAGACACAGTCCTTGATTCACCTCGAGACAAGTGCCCTCCCCTCCACCCCTGAACATAAAAGAAGGCCGGGGAGCGAGAGAAGCAAGGGATGTGGCCCGCTCCCACTGTTCCTTTCTCATCTTGGCAACCTCGGCTTTCTGGACTGTTTGCCCAAAGGATGAGTAGGGAGGCCTGAGCCTCACCTGCTGATCTCAAGGGTCATGAATATTCTTATAATCCCCGAGGAAGAAGGGCCTTTCATTAGAGGGGTCTGTCCAGGAGGAGCGTCGCCGCCACCTCCTCCACCAGCTCGGCCTCCTCTGCTTCCCGGTTCTGTTCTGCAGCCTACGCTCCCTACCCCTGCTTCTGTTCTGCAGCCTACAGCGGCTGCCGTCCGGCCCTGGCATGGCTAACCGGAGAATCGGCATTTCTCTAGGCGGGCTGTGCTGGTCTCTGTCACTAGTTCATGCTCCTATTTTATAAGCAAATTAAAGGAAATGAAAAGGAAGTCACAGACTCGCCTAGTCCCTCCCGGGTGCTTGTTCCCAGTCACACTCACATGCTACCTCCAGTGGTGAACAGACCTGAGGGAGATTTTGGAGTAGCAATGTGAAACCATGGCAGGAAAAGATTTAATACCATATATGCAACATATAACCATACGGTTCTATATGAAAGCTAAATTGAAAAATTGGTTTCAGGTTTCCTAGTAGCAGAAGAAAAGCGAACAACAGTCAGTTGAAGTGAGGGGCAGTAGATCTCTCCTAGACCGAGGTACCTTTATCCATCTGAAGACTTCCAAAAAAAAAAGTCAACCCACCATGTTCTGCATTTAAAGTGCATCCCCAAAATCTCTGAACTAAAAACAAGTTTTTTTAGTCAGAACAGCCTGAATCTAGATTCTCTGCATATATCCTCATGAAAAACGAACGCAGATGTGTGGCAGCCCATTTTTTTTTTCAGAATCCGTAACTGCAGCCTCTGGGCTGGCGCCATCCTCAGTGGCCATCCTCAACACACAAGGGTGTGAGAGCTGTTTTGTTCACTCTTCGGCCAAGCCCCTCAGCGCCTAGCACAGCTGAGGTGCAGCCAGAGAGGAGCCACAGAAGCCCAGTAGGGGCCGGGGCCACAGCCACAGCGCAGCCTGACCCAGGCTGGCTCCAGGAAGCAGGGCGCCCCAAGGTTAGGCAGGTCCTTTGCTTGGCCCAACGGAAGAAGCATCTTTGGAAAGTGAGTGGCATTCAGCGCGGCTGAGTAGACACTACAGGAGGTGGGTAAGATTCCATTAACATTTCTGGCACCATTCTTGTTTGGTTTGAAAACAACTATTGATTGGATCTTGATTTAGACCTACTTAGTGTCGTAATCCTAGCTAATGCTTTTGAACACTCATCCTGGACACTTGGAAAGTTACACAGCACCTTGCTTTAGTTAAAAAAAAAAAAAAAACTACCTTAAGATACACACACACACACACACACACACACACACACACACACACACACGCGCTCGCACACACGTATGTACACACTCACACATGAGCACACACACACAGACATGGACACCACACATGCACACATATAGAGTTCTATTTTTATTTTTTTAATGAAATGAGAAAATCAAGAATTTGAGAGAAGGATTTGGTGCTACATAGTGATGAAATAGCTTTCCAGAATTTAATCCATTTGGCTTTTCTTGCAGGACCCACTGTCTCCTCATTACACCCTCCTAGGGGGAAATGGTACTAGACACCAGGAAGCCTGGCAGTGTGGTTCAGAGACCATTGCTGTAACAAAACAGCATTGCCATATTCTTCAGGAATTCGTTTTCTGAGCAGATATTGAATCTCTAAAATCTTTTATAGTTTCCGCATTCAGATAAACACATTCCTACAATAATAAATTACTGCACCAGCCGCTGTGTTTAGGAAAATCAGGAGTCGCTGGCTGTCATAAAATGCAGTCTATAAGACAGAAGGGAATTCTTAGCAGACATCTCAGGACATGATCTTGAAAAGCTACTGCAAAATCCTGACCCCAGTTTTCACGATAAAGCCTCGATGGAAAAAACAAACAAACAAACAAATAAAAACAAAAACAAACAAAACAAAACAAAACACAATAAGATGTCCTAAATGGCAGACAGTCATGGTTCAATCATGGGAGCTTGAGTAGTCTAAAAAGGCATTCAGATACCACAGCTTGGGGCTGGAGAGATGGCTCAGTGGTTAAGAGCACTGGCTGTTCTTCCAGAGGACCCAGGTTTAATTCCCAGCACCCACAAGGCAGCTCACAGCTGTCTGTAACTCCAGTTCCAGGATATCCAAAACCTCAAACAGATTTACATGCAGGCAAGATATCAATGCATATAAATTTAAAAGAAAAAAAAATCCACAGCTATATTGTTGTAGCTACCAAGGTCAGAATGTCCTTGTCCTTGAGGCTGAGGATGACTTATTCTAGTTATATAAAAAGTAGGGCATGCTGGGGATATAGCTCAGTTGGTGTAGTACTTATGTCTTAGTTACTTTTCTATTGCCATGACAAGCACCATGACCAAGGCAACTTATAAAAGAAAGTATTTAATTTGGGAGCTCATGGTTCCAGAGCGTTAGTTCCAGAGTCCATGACTGTTATGGCGGCGAGCATGGCAGCAGGCGTGGCTCTGGATCAGTAGCTGAGAGCTCACATCTGACCCACAAGCAGGAGGCAGCAGAGAGATAGACACCGGGAATGGCATGGACTTTAGAAACCTCATATCCCACCCCTAATGACACACCTCCTCCAGCAAGGCCACACCTCCTAATCCTTCCCAAACAGTTCCACCAACTGAGGACCAAGTATTCAAATATCTGAGCCTATGGGGTCATTCTCAAACCACCACAGTTTGCCTACCATGCATTTAGTCCTGGGTACCATCTCCAGAACCCCATCAAACCAGACTCAGTGGAAATGTTTGTGATCCCATCATTTGGGAGGTGGAGGGAGGAGGAGCAGGAAGGTCAGCTGCATAGCAAGTTCAAGGCCAGCCTGGGCTACATGGTACCCTATTGTTTAGTGAAATAGGAAGAAATGGAGTGACTGCAGTAGTGGAGGGTGGTAGTCAGATTAGCATTGAGGTATCTTTGAGAAATAGAGGTGTAAGTACTGATTAGGTGCCAGAAGTCATTGTTGATGACACAGCTGGCTTTGGGAGTGGATGAAATTTAGGAAGAACATGTAGAGTGAGAGCAGGTCAGGACAGAATTCTCAGTGGTTGAATAGGGAGGAAAAGTTGGCAACGCAGATATTAGACATTCTAGCAAAAGAGGAGGAAAATCAGTACGATGTAATGGAGAGCTAGCAAGGATTTCAAAGAGGGGCTGGCCAACAGTCTGGAACACAGTGGTGGGTCAAATGAGATATAGTCTGAAGACAGACACATGAGTGTTATGACACGGAAGCCACTGGAATCTCAAGGGAAAGAGTTGTTGGATGATCTGAACGCAGCCCATTCGAGGACATTTGCTATGCTGCTTCTGGTACTTGTCATTCATAAGATAGACCCTGATTTTAGGTTGATAGATCAAGAGGGATTATTCATGGGAAGTACAGTTCTGCAGCTATTTTAAACACAGGTTTATTTGTTTGTTTAATGCAAATCATTGTTATGAGGCTTAGCTATAGGATCGGGTCCTACATAATAAAAGCAACGATTTTTACTTTTAGGAATTTTATTTTTTTAAATCAGCATACAATATACAGCATGTTTGAACAAAGCACACGCCCTTTAGTTTCATCTCTGTTGTTGTGACAAATCCCAAGATAAAAACCAACACAAGGGAGAAAGGATTTATTTGCTTTACAATTCCAGGTTATAGACCCTGGTTTCAGGGAAGTCACGGCAGGAACTCAAGCAATTGGTAACATCATATCCACAGTCAAGAGCCAAGAGAGACTGTCCCCATCTTTCTTGTGCTTCAGTTCTCTTTCTTCTCTTAGGGAATGGTACTGCCCACGCTGGACTGGGTCTTCCATTAATTACCGTCAAGACAACACCACAGCATCCTACATGCCCAAAGGCCAATTTGATCTAGAAAATTCTTCCTTACGATTCTCCCCAGGTGATTCTGGGTTGTGTCATGTTTATAGTTAAAACTACAAATACATGTGTGTGTGCAATAACTGGCAAAGGAAGAGGCCAGGAATTTGAAGGAGAGTAGAAAGGGGATATGGGAGAATTTGGAGGGAGGAAAAGGAAGGGAGAACTGTAATTAAAATACAATCTCAAAACCAACCAACCAAACAACAGAAACTCAACAACAAACCGACAGCCCCAACTGATACATCTACAACACAAGCTCTCGCACCCAAGGCTCAGGGAACATCTGGCAGGCAGAGTGGAAAGACTGTGGGAGCCAGAGGACCAGGGAAGTCTGCTGTGAGATTTTGTCTTCTAAAGGCCACAGGGAAACTATAGCCACAAAGTCCCACCAGTGCGGCTGCCTAAACAAGAGCTGAACAATGAGGGGATACCAATGGACATGCTAACATGGAGTGGGGAGGGGAAGTTCCATGTGTGAATCTGTGTGTCTATAGTGTTAGGATTCTGCCGCCACTCCAGCTGCATGACCGCACATGTGCAGTTCAGTAGCTAAACAAGGGGTCTTACGTCATCATTGTGCTGTGTGATCGAACAAGTGCACTCAGCGAGGTCACACCATCAGCGCATGTGTGATGTAGCTCCTTAAGCCCACCTGCACATGTGCGCAGGAATCCTTGAAAAGCTGGACACAGACTCCTCCTCTCTCTTCTCTGCCCCCCCCCCCCCCCCTCCCCTCCCCCCCCCCCCCCCCCCCCCCCCCGCACGTGCTTCTTCCCCAGGCCTGGTTACTCTCTTCTGTCCCCCTCCCTCTCCTCATAATAAAGCTCTGATACTGGGTTTTGTCATGTCTCATGACCTTTTCACCCAGTAACAGCACCGCTTATTATTTTTTAAAACAACATGTATGTCACAAATAGTGTGGGAGTGCCCTCTGAGGTTGGAGGAGGGTTTGGATCCCACGGAGCTGGAGTTACAGGTAGCTGGTTGTGAGCTGCCTGACATGGGTGCTGGGAACTCAGGTCCTCTGAAAGAACAGCACGTGCTCTTAGCTTCTGAGCCATCTCCTCAGCCTCTGAAGTTTTTTTTTTTATTTTTAAATTAAAAAAAAATCACATTTGCTTATTTATTTACCTAATGTGTATGGGCACAAGTGTACCACAATGTAGATTTGGAGGTCAGAGGACAATCTTCTCTGGAAGCAAGTTCTCTCTGTCTGCCATGTGGGTCCTGGGGATTGAACTCGGGTTGTCAGGCTCGACTGCAGGTGGCCTTACTCACTGAGTCATCTTCCCAACCCTGGCACTTTACTTATTTTGTGAGAATCAGTCTATTACGGGACCAAGTGTGAATCACCAGACTTTGCCAGTCACCTATTTAAGGAAAATGGTGGTCCTTGAAGAAAATTTTAATTTAGTTCATAACCAAACAATTGAATAGGTAAAGACCCTCAAGATTTCCATCATATTTTGTATACAAAGTGTTTCACTCAGCTTTCCTAATTTCTCCCCACGGCCGCTTTTCTCCTTTATAAAAGTTGTTTTAGCGGTGGTGGCCGCTCAGGCCGGTGCTGTTGACTGGTTCCCCTGCTAAAGGCTCCAGTGCTCCACCATTGCTGTTGCTTGGCCAGTAGAAGAGTAAAGCAAAGACTGGTGTTACAAATTCATGTTGCCTTTGGGGTACTGAAAGGATCTGGAAGACCCTGTACCCGCTGCTGGGGCACAAGAGAGTTGGCATCTGGGCTGGAGTGATGGCTCAGCAGTTAAGAGCACCAGCTACTCTTCCAGAGGTCCAGAGTTCAGTTTCCAGCAACCACATGGTGACTCACAACCATCTGTAATGAGATCTGGTGCTCTCTTCTGGCCTGCAGTCATGCATGCAGAAATAATAAGTAAATCTTTAAAAAAGAGATCCTTAAAATAATATTAATGATAACAACAACAATAATCAAAACAAAACAAGAGAGTTGGTATCTAAGGGGTCAGTGATTCATGCAGAGATTCTCCTATGCAAAATGAACTAAAATAAAAAATGAAGGCACAATTTTCTTCTTGACGTTTCCTATGTTGAGTGTGGTTGATAGCGCACAGGACTAGAATTGTGCTACATTTAGAACCATCTCAAGAAGCTGTAGTGTCAGACTTGAACTGATGGATTAAGGTTTAACTATCTCATTCGATGTTTAATAAGAGAATTGAGTCTACTTATTTCACACAATGACTACCTTATCCACCTGCTTGATATGTCTTGAAGATTACCTGAGATAATAGCGTGAAGGCCACCTGCAGTTTTGTTTACAAAAGGCTGTTTCTCAGGAGGCTGATCAAGGCTTCAGCGAGACCAGCAGGACTCTGATTTTTATCAACAGAGGAATAAAGCTATACAGAATCAGATTTTAACAGGCTGGAGGTGGGAGATAAACACAAGGCTTATGGCAATCACAGAGGTGACGTATATGGGCCACAGCGAGTGTCGAGACAGGAGGCTGGGAATGATTGCCTGGATTCAAAAGATGAGATAAAAACTGTAGAAACAGGGCTGGAGAGATGGCTCAGCCGTTAAGAGCACTGGCTGTTCTTCCAGAGGTCCTGAGTTCAATTCCCAGCAACCACATGGTGGCTCACGACCATCTGTAATGAAATCTGGCGCCCTCTTCTGGCCTGCAGGCAGAACACTGTATACATAATAAATAAATCTAGTTAAAAAAAAATGATCCCATCTCATGTCAGTGACATCATTGGATCTGTTTAAAAAAAAAAAAACTGTAGAAACAGGTGACTGGCTTGTTGATTGTACTGAGAGGGACCCTGTCATTTCTGTCTGGTACGTAGCACGGTGCCTGCCTCTAAACAGTACAGAGAAGTGTCATGGGGAGAGGACTGGCTGGCCTTTGGCCGGGTAAAGTTTAAACCATCTGTGGGATGTGCGAGCAGACTGCTGGAGCCGTGGGTTAGGAAGGGAGGGAGAAGGGGATGGAGGGATGAGTCTGGAGCTGACACAGGGTGGTGACCAGCTGAGGAGGAGATGAGACTGGGGATTGCCATCCTAGGAGTGCAGACAGCACTCTTACGTCAGCGGCCACTTTGTCACTCAGAAAGAAACCCAGGCAGAGGTGGCGGCACAGATCCAGGGTGTACAGAAGCAGCCGATTGATTTTTTAGGTGTGAGGATTCAGTAACATTTTAAAAGTTCATTTGCCTTATTTCTGGGCAACTGCATTTACAGTATCCAGGACAGAGGAAGTTAAAGTTGTGATAAAGAACCCATCCACATCAAAAAAAAGGAGAAAGAAAAGAAAAGAAAAAGTAGCTAATGTAACAACTATACTGAGTACTCAAGGGCCGCTGAAAGACAAAGCCTCCCCAATACCAAGGCTGTTTGTATAGAGGGGCAATCTCCCGCTTCTTGGCCATGAACTAAATTTGCCCACACCTCATATGGTGTCTGCACTCAAGGCTGACAGTACCTTTGGGCTGCTAATCCCTGTCTCCTTAGATACTTCCCTTGGTTTCAGGCCTTTCCACCCTTTTCTAGTATAGACAGCTGAGCCAGGGCTCTCATGCTTTCCCCCTGAGGGGAGGACTTGTCATCTTCAAGCTTGGCATTCATGAGGGACTGGGGGCTCAGTTCTTAGCACTGTGCCCAGAAAAGGTGTGCCAGTGAGTAGGTGAAGGCCCTGCTGCTTCATGGCCCCAGGAGGCAGCCTAACCACAGTTCCATGTGCCTACCTTCTGAACTCCTGACCTCTCCTCACTCTCCTGAACACACTCTTTGCCAATGGCAGCTTCTTTCCCTTGTCTTATACTGGTCGAGAAAGTTTTTTTTTTTTTTTTTTTTTTTTTTTTTTTTTTTTTTTTTTTTTTT
>CABHPR010141758.1:22180-99564 GCA_902168415.1 Peromyscus melanophrys
TGTGTGTGTGTGTGTGTGTGTGTGTGTGTGTGTGTGTGTGTGTGTGTATGTGTATGTGTGTGTGAAAGCCAGAGGACAACAGGAGTCAGTTCTTGGCTTCTATCTTGTGGGTCCTGGGGTTGTCAGGCTTGGTGGCAAGCTCCTTTACCTGCTGACCCATCTTGCCAGCCCCAGAATCCATTTCTTTCTTTTTCTTCTTTTGAGAAGGGCTTCTCTAATGTATCCCTGGCTGGCCTGGAACTTTCTGTGTAGACCAGGCTGGCCTAGAACTTACAGAAAAGTGTCTGTCTCTACCTCCTGAGTGTGTCGCATAATCCTAGAATTCTTTCTTAAAACATTGGAACTAATGCATAGAAAAGCAACACTACTATTCTGAGGTATGCCACACATGTGGAAATTACAAGGGAGAATACAGTCTAGTTCTCCTGGTGAAGAGCTTCAATGAGATGGATAAAGAAGCTTTGTAAGTTGAATTAATTACCTACTGTGAGCACGAGGTAAGATAAAGACAAGTGCAGGTGAGTTTTTCAATGTAGAAAATCATCATTATAAAATATTTTCATTAACCTTGGTTCTGTCCAAAATGGGTTCTAGAGAACACTTAGTTTAACCAGAAGGCAATCAAATGATTTAAAGGTGTGGCACAACACAAAGGAAGCTGGTCCCGAGGGTCATGCTAACAAGAGGATCGCGTCATAGAGAAGCAAGCCGGATGCTGTCATGCAGAACCAGGAATTATTAAGAAAGGCTTCCGAAACATGCTTTGTATTCAGTGCACCCCAGTCTCAGAGTTACTCACGTAGTACAGTCTACTTCTCCTGGTGAAGAGCTTCAATGAAAGCATCAAGTTTTTCTTGAATTTCTCTAACTTTCTCTATGGAGATAAATACAAACACATTTACTTTTCAATGGCAGCATAAGTTATTGGAGAGAATTATTATTAAATCGTCTATAAAACTTCTTGAACTATTTGAGGAAAAGGAGAAACTCATTCTCACTAAACCTCCCGTGGTTCACGTCCAGGTGGTCAGAAGAGCAGCAAGCAGCCCCTGCTGGGAAGTGGAAGAGGAGGAGGAGACACACTTGCAGACCCCGCTGGGAAACTATTAATAAAGCTGTGGATGCTTACACAGAACAATGCCTGTCTGCCTACCCACAGAACTGCTTCACTGCATTCTTAGATTCCTCAAAGCTCTACCAAAACATGATAAGGCTATTTTTAGGAATTAATAAGCAGAAATGGTGGCTGATGTCTTACCCAGCACGTGGGAAGCTGTGAGTGGAATGCCAGCCTGGGCTGCACCATCAGACCCTACTATTTCAACAACGACAGTGAGAGAACAAAACTGTCCCTTGTCTGGAAAAGGACCTTTTAAAAGTAACATGTGAAGTTACCAGGAAGGTCAGGGAACAACACCACGATGAGATGCATACTTCATTCATAACTTCAAAATGCCAGGAAATAAAGGCAAAGGAAACCGGGGAATATTTTTAACATATGAAAATACTTTTCTAGGTGTGAATGTGAAAGTTAAGAACTATAAAGAACCACTGAAAGTAGATTTGTATTTATTTGAATTTTTATTTTTTGTTTCTTGGAGTCCACATACAACCTTTAATTTCTCTCTGAAATGTACACTTCTTCCACTAATATGTATGCTATTGCTGCTGACTCAGTCATGCACCTCCTGTCTTAGAATATCAGTTACACTAAGCAGTATTAGAAATGCTTCCATCCCTTCAACATAACTTAACACAACAGTGGGAATTACCAATTGATAGGAGCCGACTAGTTCAAGGCTGGTGACCGAGACGAGAGTCCGGCAAGCATCCTACTCTCTACTCAGATGAAAGATCATACAAGGCATCTCTAATGGTCAACATTTATATCTTCCGTGATTAAACAAGCTGTATTGGAAGATATAAATTTTACTAGCAGTGTGCACTGGTGATGAGTGCCCAGCCAAAGGAAGGACGGTCCTTCTGTACCTTTCACAGCATCGGAGAACTCCAATGGCGGCTACTACAGTCCCATACAAGGAATGGTGTTTGCAGATGCTCTGTAATTTAGTATTTCTAATTCTTGGTATTATATTAAGAGTAAGAAAGTATGTGGAGAAGAAAGCTCTATTGTTTTGATCAAACCACTGAGACAATCTAATAATAGTTAAGGCAAGGGTGGCATTTCCTCCTTCTACTGATGAGTGAACCAGAGAAGCTAAGACAATACCAATCTCTCTCTTATAATTTTAAATTTTGTGTGCGTGTGCATGTGTGTGTTGTTAGAGAGTGTTTAGTTAGCCAAAAGACACAACAAACATTCCATTGAACTAAAGCTCAGTCTTCTCTTGGGCCACTCTGGGCTTCTGATGCCCCTAAGCCACCAGGCTAAGACAGGAATAATAGTGTTAGGAGGGATGATTGATCCGGACTTCTACTGGGGAAGGGGACTGCTTCTCTACAATGGAGGTAAGGAAGATAATGTCTGGGATACAGGAGATCCTTTAGGACACGTTGGTGTTACCGTGTCCTCTGAATAAGAACAGTGGGAAACTACAACAACCCGATCCAAGCAGATGACAAATGGCCCAGACCCTTCAGGGATGAAGGTACTGGTCATTTTTCCAGGGAAAGAATTAGCCCTGCTGAGGTGCTTGCTGAGGGTGGAGGAAATAAAGAATGAACAGTAGAGGAAGGTAGTTACGAATACCCGACACAGAAATGAAGACGGTAACTGACATTCATGCTTCTGTACTACTCTGTTAGGAAGGACTGTGCATACATGCACACATATAAGCAGACACTTGTGCTTTCTTCCTCTCTATGTACTACAACGTCAATGGAGATGATATCAGTGGCTAAGTGTACTACGACATCAACTGAGACATCAATTAGTGTTATCAATCTATACTTTCATATTTGTTATGATACTCAAAGACTAAGCATTCCTCTGCCACCTATTTTAAGAAAAACATAAGTGTGGTTGTAAGTGGGAAAGTTACATCATGTTAGGTAGAATTATAACCTTGTTACTGTCTTAATTTGGAAATTAAGTATGACATAAAGGGATGTGACTGGGTGTCAAGTTGACCAGGACAGACTTGTGATGGTTATTCTTGGTTGCCAACTGGATACAACCTAGAGTCACATGGGAAGAGGTAACCTCAACTGAAGAACTGCCTTGGTCAGACTGGCTTGTGGAAGATTTCTTGGTTGATGATTGATGTAGGAGGGCCCAGCCTATTGTGGGTGGCACCATCCCTAGTTAGGTAGGCCTGAGCTGTATAAGAAAGCAAGCTGAGCATGAGCCAGTGAGTAAGCCAGACAGCAAGCCAGTGAGCAACATCCTGGTCCTCTAAAGTTTCTACTTCAGGCTCTCGCCTTGACTCTCAATGATGGACTGTGACCTGGAAGTGTAAGCCAAACAAACTTTTCCTCTCCAAGTTGCTTTTGCTTAGAGTGTTTTAGCACTGAAACAGAGAAGCAAACTACAATACTTCCTGAGTCACTGTGCAGGCCCTTAGAACTTCAATTGGACTTTCTGGAAGGCTAGCTTCCATTTCTTAATTAGCAGCCAAACTAGCAAACATATTTGCTTTTCCAAATGAAGACAGTCTTAGTTTTACAACTAATTCATTTAGTTGTTTAAAAACAGGTGATTTACAAAAAAATGAGTATTTTTCAGAGTTTCATATACATGCAGCTCTTTAAATCATTCTTTAAAAGAGTAGAAGAAAAGAGCTTTTCAAATTATCTCACAGCAGTTCTAGAGGAGACGATCACGGTCTTCATAAAAACCAAAACAAACAATAAAAACCCACCAAAACCCCGCTGAGCTTGAAAAGCATAACACCGGGGAAATCCCACAAAGGCATTTCCAGCCTTGGCAGCCCCTGATCACTCCCTGGTGGGCAGTCTATTTGGGAATGGCATGCCATATGCAGAAAGAATAATCCAATTTTATTCCATACATGATCTGAGTGTAAGTGGGCAGCCACAGGGTCAGTTTGCCAACCTCTGCCCCACCAGCGGCCTCCATCCTCCGAGGAGCGGACTGACCAGAAGTGTATGGCACAGCGGTGTTACCCTCAGCAGACAGGTCAGAGCAAGAGTTATTTGTGTGAAGAGACAAAGCCCCACTGAGGAAGGCATCTAATTCTGTCAGGTCTAAAGGGAAATCCAGTTTTTAGAAAATAAAGAGGTAAGCAATATTTTTTCCCTAAATGAAAGTTATGGCACTATTTAACACAAAAATACAGACAATTCTAAGTTTCCCTTAAAAGGCTATGCTTTTATGAACAGTTTTACAATTGTAATGTCAGGACATGGTATTGCCTTGCCACACCACCTTAAGAATGCCCCAAAGAGCATTTGAGAAGTAATGGAGGTGGCTGGTACGAGGAGAAGGGATGGCTGACACCAGGAGAAAGAGCGATCAGCACCAGCATCACTCTCCCCTAAGGAACGTCAACTGTCTTCCTCCCCTGCAGGTGTGCCGCTAAGTGCAGCTGTGAGCTCTCTGTGGTCCTCCGCTCTTAACTGCTCGGCTGCTTTTCCTCCAGCCCCGAGAGAGTCCTCCTTTCAGAAGCATTCCTTAGTCTTTAATCCCAGCACTGGGGAGGTAGAGGCAGGCTGATCTCTGTAAGGTTCAGGGCCAACCTGGTCTATAGAGTGAGTTCTAGGACAGCCAGGGCTACACAGAGAAACCCTGTCTCAAAAATCCAAAACCCCAAAACCAAACCAAAATGAAACAAACTAAACCCAAAACCAAACCAAAAATGAACCAACCAAACAAAATGCATTCCTTGCTTACTTTCAATCAAAGAATGTCTACTCTTTTGAAGTGATTCCAAATTTGACATTTTGAAATGTCTCCTTCAGTCCTGTAGGCATCCCTGCTCACCTCTGATTTAGAAACACACAGGAGGTCTGCTGCTTCACGCCGAAGCAAAGGGGCAAGAGAGCAAACAGCACTGTTTCAAGTCTACTGGAGTACCACCTTCTATGTAAAATAGGATACAATTGGTAAAAACCAGAAACGAGCACAAATCAGCACGGCTAGTTGTAAAGCAAACTCCAGGTTCTCTCAAACATTTGGATTAAATATTCACATAGAGAATTCTTATAGAATCTGTGGCCTCTTTTAATAAATGAAATGGCCTCAGGGAGGGCTTAAACTATTCTGTTACACAGTTCTACATGGAGTGAATACGGAGACTCGCTCCCATTTACCCAATGTTTACTTAAAAGATGAGCCGTCTCAAACATCAATTCGTTGTGCATCTTGATTGAGTCATGAATATTCCCATAATCCTCAACTCATAAACCGTCAGCCTCAGTGAATGACGCTCCTTCTCTTTTTTCTTCTCTTCAGATGACTTGACACCCATTCACATTTTAGGTCTCTTTATCCCCACATGAAATGGCACTGCTCCTCTCAGAGCTTTCTGAGTCTTCTGATACTTGCTCTAAGAGTCCCCAATACAGACTAATCTGTAATTAGGTTTTGAATACACTGACTGCCAAAAGCCCTAACCTGAGAGAGGGTTCACTTCAGTGGCTAATATCAGTTTAGAACACGAACAAAGAGCCACCCACAAAACACTGCGCTGAAACAACCCTTAGACGTCGTTTGATGTCTTTAAAGAAAGCATGAAGAAATTAGCTGAGGAACTAACACAATGCACTTTAAGCAACCCATGTACGCAAAGATTCAAACCACCTAACAGCTATCCCATCAGAGGCTGTACGAGCACTCCAGGCTAGCCTTTAGGACACCTTGGGGGTGAAGTTCTTCAGTAAAGGGCTGTTCAACGAAGGGCTGGGAATTCCTGGAACCTTTCTGCCTTTGGAGCCCACTCACTGCTACTGAAAACGTTTGCTGTTTACTGCAGAACTGTACCATATAAACACCCTTTAGAAACTCAGGATCTCGAGTAATCTAGCATATGGAGAAACAGGGAAACAAATTTACGAAGGGAAAATAGGAAGCCAGAACCAAAATGGTCAAAACTATAGTCAAAATTGACACCTATGATTATTTATTCACTTACTGTTTTGCCTAAAGCAAAAACTTAATTCAAACATTAAAGGGCACTACTATAAATGTGCTAGTTTATATCCCCAAAGCTGCCTTAAGAGAGACTGAGAGGAGCAGTGCAACTGCATGACTGCTAATACATTAACAGCTCAATAGTGACTCAGAGACAAATCTAGCTTGCTTTCTTTTCTTTTTCTTTTTTTCCCAGAGAGGGTCTATCTAGCCTTGTCCTGGACCTCACTATGTAGACAAGGCTAGCCTCCAACTCAGAGACTTGCTTCTGCCTCCTGAATGCTGGGATTAAAGGTATATACCACCACACCTGGCTCCAAATCTAGCCTTCTTAAACCTCACTCCCTCCCACAGGGTTTTTCTGTGTAGCTCTGGCTGTCCTGGAAGACTAGGCTGGCCTCAAACTCAGAGATCCTCTTGCTTCTGTCTCCCAGAGTGCTGGGATTAAAGGCAAGCATCACTACTGCCCGGCACTTTTAAAAAGCACGTTAAGGCAAGGCAAACACTCCTATCAGGCTCCTTTGGTGAATAGAACCCATTCATATAATTTCTAAATGTTTTGAAGTCTATTCTCCGTAAGACTTTGGCATGACCACAGAGCAGCCTTGCATTTAGGTCTTATAGCTGTTAGACTCTGGAATCTTCCTAGATGGATGGTAATACTAATTTCAGCGCAGCTACCTATGAATGATTATGGGTCTGTCTTAGTTAACAACAAAGAATAGTATCATTCAAGGTGTGGCCAGTGTCCGTAGGTATAAAACCTTAACTTGTGATTATATCATACTCACTGAAAGGCTGTGCTGCTCAATGAAATCACTTGTATGTGGGGTGGAAAATTCATCTACTTCTTGAGATACATTTATCTTTAGACAAGCCAAATTAAAAACTTGTGTATTTGGGCAATACTGTGCCTTCTCCCAGGAGTGCTACACTACCGGCCCACACTGAGGATGGTACACTGAAGACCCAGGGCCGGGGCACAGCTCAGCTGGTAGAGTGCTGCCTAACCTGCAGGAAGCCCTGGGTTCCGTTTCCAACACTGCATAGACCAGGGGGGAGGTGCAGACGGGACTGGAAGTGCAACCACCTTTGTCCTTGGGCTACAGAACAAATTCAAGGTTAACCTGGGCTACCTGAGACTTACACCACCCCCACCCCCAGAAATCGAGGGTCCACTCTGAGAGGACTGAGGAGAGACATTTCTATCAGGTGTGTGTAGCAGATACATTCATCCTACTCCTGAGCTAAGGCTGTGTGGTGGTCTGGTGGCCACAGAACCAGTTATCCAGCCTTACTTTCCACTGGGCACCGGTACTTTACGTCTAGGGAGTATACAGAGCCTTCTGAAGCATGTACTAGCAGTGTTACCAGCCTTAATCAAGTTCCACTTTTGTAGAAGACATTCATAGACTCACACGGTCCAACAGACTATTCCAAATGTGGTCTTTTTCTGTTGCTGATGCTTTTAAAATCATAATTTCAAAGCATGCTGTAGGCAATGGTGGAAATGATAGTATCTGTCACATTTAACCTTTAGGGAATTCTTTTTTATGGAAGGAAAAATTATTTACATTGAATTCTTTTCTTTTTATTTTAAAACTTTTTTGAAAAAAGCTTGGCTATGTAGACCAAGTTGGTCTTGAACTCATGGCAATCCTCATGCCTCAGCTTCTTGAGTAGTGTGAATATATATGCCCCTCCATGCTTTGCTATGCTCAATTCTTAGAAAAGCCAACATTAGAAGTATCTATAGTACTTACTTTCAGGACCAGAAATAACAAATAATAAGCTGTTATGGCATTCATGACCATCCTTTTCTAGTAAAGGCCACAGAATCTATCATGAGGTTATAACTGTCTAGTGTGAGTCATTTTATTTTGTGTCCAGCACACAAAATATTTCAAATTATATCAGTTCACATGATAACAAAAATTTAAAGTTATTTGATATCCTAATTTATTAAGTGATACACTGTTTTCTTTTCTCCTCTAATAGCTAAAATATACTTTGTCAAAATGAATCATTTTATTTGCCCATGTATTGCCAGTGTAGGAAATCTAATATCATATTTCAAAGAAATACTGACATAGGCAATTACTTGAGAAGATGGATAAAGTCAGCAAATTATTCTGTTCCAATAAATGAAACATGACTTTAAAAGTGTTATAGTTTGTCTTTTCTACTTTTCTCCTATTTTTAAAAGAACATTTTACTTTGAGTTTTGTTAAGAGGAAAGCTGAAACATTTTAAGAAAAGAAAAACCACCCAGGCAGCCCTTAAAGAGCTAGGGCATCATTTATCACTTGCAAAGACAGATTTATAAGAAGAGGGCCCCTTCTGTTCCTTTAAGAGTGCAAAACAGATGGGAAGTGAATGGGTAGTCAATAGGACAAGGAAATGCATGGGAGGTGCTGCTGCGTGCATGTTCCCAGCGTAAGAAAGGAGGCCAAGATTGTAACTGCATGACCGGGTCCTGGAGAGGGTCTTTCTTCAAGCTGTTCCAAAGACAAACGTTGCTCCTCATCCTGCTGTCAAACTGTTATAAATATTGCTTTGTCAAAAGACCTTCAGGACCGAAGCTTGAAAAAGGAGTTGTAGCAGATAAATGAATCACGGGAATGAGTCTCAAACAGCTCATTAATGTAATTTTAAGAGTAGAAGAACAAATATAAGCTCAGAGAGTGTAATTCTGACTTAGGAATTGAAAGCTTTAGTCAAGCTTATGCTGAGATGAAATGAAAAATGAAATACATTATAGCTCTTAAATACGATGCTTCATTAGGCAAAGTCCTGTCCAGATTGTTGGAAGCACAGAGCCTAGGAGGTCTAGTTACTAATATAAGCTGACTTTTCCCAATTGGAAATGCTTGGGACCAGAAATATAGATTTCTGCTTTTCTAGTTGAATTCTTGAATCTGAACATCTAAAATCTAAAACACGCCCAAATCTGAGAGAGAGTATCACGTGAGCACTCAAGTTTCCGATCTTCCAGCCTTTGGATTAGAAGTGTCTGACCTGTACTGGGGCAGTAAGAGCAAGAGGCAGGCAGATCATAGTGATTCAGAATTGATGTCACCTACTATGTAAATTAGAAGTCATCCTCAAAATTTAATTACACTTTCTTTTTCTCAGCTGCCTGACGTGGGTGCTGGAATCAAGCTCAGGTCCTCCCTAAGAGCAGTACATATTCTTAACCACTAAGCCATCTCTCTAACCCCAAATTCTAGATTCTTTTCTTAAAAAAACAATTCATATTTTAATTAAAAAATAACAGGGGTGTGTGTGTGTGTGTGTGTGTGTGTGTGTGTGTGTGTGTGTATGTATGTGGGCGCGCGCGTGTGCGTATGAAGGGCATATCCACGTCTAGATTCTTTTGTTTGTTTTTGTTTTTTGAGACAGGGTTTCTCTGTGAAACAGTCCTGCCTCTGTAGCCCAGGCTGGCCTCGAACTCACAGAGATCCAGCAGCCTCTGCCTCCCGAGTGCTGGGACTAAAGACATGTGCCACTGCCACTGGCACAGACTCTAGATTGTTGACGCATTGTTTCACTAAGAAAACAGGCTCTGAAACACGTATTAACAACACAAACTAAGAAGCCAAACCACAGGAACTGTTGTATGACAGTCCTCACCAACAGAAACCAGACTCGAGACAAACAGGATCACCACGCAATGCTAAGAAGGTATTAGCGCTAACAGAGGAAGCTCAGCTTTCCATAAACATTCATGTAAATGGCTAAGTTATTAATTCAATGAGCAATGGGAGGACCACCTCTCAAGCCTTGTGCAGCTTTAGAAGATGGATGTGAACTGTACAAGCATGAGGGACAGGTGAGTTTGAAGCAGGACACAGAATCCAAAATAAGAAATGATGCAGTTACGTGGAAAAATTCTCTATTTCTGAATAGAGTATGTCACCGCTTTCTCTTGATTTTAGTAATCCATGGGAAAAATTTCAGTAAAGATGAAATTAGGAAGAGACAAGTAGATCCCGAGAGAAGCAGGGCAGCAGGCAAACGTTTTTTTCCTGAACATTAGAGAATCAAGATAAAAAGGTGGTTAGTCAATAAGGAAGGGCCGGTCCATTAATTATAAGATGGAAATAGTTGGGCATCCTTGGAGAAGGAAGACAGGATAAGGCATAAGCACATGCAGGAAGGCCAGGGTCCTGAACAGGCAAGGACTCTCAAGGAGTGACCATTAGTACACCGTATGCTACAACATGGCCTCAGGATCCCACGGCTCTATAAAGTACCTGCTCCAGAGCTTTTAGCTGTATCGATGCTGCTTGTTCTCTGAATGGGTATTTAAAACTAAGTTTGTAAAAAGAAAAGGAAGTTCACTGCAGCCACCTGCCAGATGAGAAGCTGGATACAAGTGCTCTAACAGCGAGATCAAGGTATGTGAGTACTACAGGCTAACCCAGAGCCTGCAAGAAACTGGCTCTAGAAACGGCCCAAGGTCACTTCCATAGCCTATTCAGTTCCAATGGTAAGGGTAATAATGTCTGGTTGGGGCATTTTTCATAATGTATATGTACTAGCTTTCCCTGGTAATAATAAAAAAAGACTTAAAAATTAAAACCTAAATCCTGGTAGTATATCTGCTGGATCTGTTTAAAGACAGAGCTGTGTACACGGCTCAGAGTAAGAAGTTTTGTAAAAAAGAGGAGATAAAAGATTAAAAACAAAACAAAACAAAACAATCTTGAATTCCTGTTCCAGAAAGGGGGCAAGAATTTATTTCACTCACTTAGGTGAAGTAAAAAATAGCAACCTTCTTCTACAATTCAAAATATTAAAACTGGAACAGATCAAAGAGATGTATAAGGAATAATTAAAATGGACTATGGAAGGTAACAGTGAAAGAAAAATCTCCCTAAAGTGAACCTTCAAAGCAACACTTCAGTATGTTCCCACGGGACAACTCAGATGGCTCAGGAAACAGAACACACTGACTTCAACAATGGCGGTGAGCCATTCTCATACAGGCCTATGCGACGTCTCCTGGTAATACTACATGGAGACCTTATCTAGAGAAATATCATGTCTAGATTTCATCATTCCCATGATAGGATAATTCAGATGCTGAAATTTTTAAGGGAATTTTGCACTGTATTCATTGGGAGGAAAAGTTCAGAAATATATGATAGTAAAATATCAAAATTCTTTTGGCCTTAATGGATATCAAAATTCTTTTGGCCTTAATGGATATCTTCACCTACTCCAAGAATTGGGCTTTACACTGAGCAGGGTGGCGCACGCCTTTAATCCTAGCACTCAGAGGCAGAGGTAGGTGGATCTTTATGAATTCCAGGCCAGCCCAGACCGCATAGTGAGACCTTGTCTCAAAAAACCAAAAGGGGGGGGGGGGCAAGAAGCAGTGTATTTCCCACATACTGGTGTAGGGCGTCTCTAGTGGGTCGATAAGCCACTGAGCTCTCTTTTTCACAATATCTGTTCATGGCTTGCTTAATTTTATTTTTTATGTACTTTCATAAGCCAGCAGATTATAGTGATTAGATTTGCATTCCCACTACTAGGTTCTGTTTTTTGCATTTTAGAATTGGAGAGAACACACAAAAACATAACATCTGAAAAGGTAGGGCTGAAGAAATGGCTCAGAGGTTAAGAGCACTGGCAGCCCTCTTCTGTTCTTCTCAGGCACGAGGCCTGCATACACTGCACTTACATAATGCAGGTAAAACATTTATATACATAAAAGAAAATGATAAAAAAATCTTGAAAAGAAATTGTGAAAAAGTTTAACCTCAACTTTAAATCTATTATTTTATTCTAATATTGCTCATTAAGGAAATGGTAAGCATTATTAGAAGGAGAGGAAAAAAACCCCAAATTTCTAGTTTTAAATATGTACACTGGCTTCCATAATAATATATAAATAGAACTTCCTTTAAAGCAATGGTTCTCAACCTGTGGGTTGTGGCCCCTTTGGAAACTCTTTATCTAAAAAATAATTACATTATGATTCATAACAGTAGCAAAATTACCATTATGAAGTAACAATGAAAATAATTTTATGGTTGGGGGTCACCACAACAAGAGGAACCAGATTCAAGGGTCGCAGCATTAGGAAGGTTGAGAACCACTGCCCTAAAGTGATAAAGTATGTTGGTGTGGTTATGTATACCTTTAATCTCATCACTTGGGGTTGGAGGACAGAGGCAGGCAGATTTCTGAGTTCCAGACCAGTCAGAGCTATACAGTGACTGTCTTAAAACAAAACAAACAAACAAAAATCCCCAATTCATAGATTATTAAAAGTAACATTGTTTTTATTCTCATTTAGAATCATAATCTCATTTATAATAATGAATTGTAAATTATAATTTTTAAATATTTATAATAATTTAAAAACTGCATTTAAAGCAATAAAGGAGATATTTGCTAACAGTGTTGAACATAGCAGCCTATACAATATAAAGTAAATTTTTTTTAATTATACACCAATTTATTCCTCAGTCATGACCTTAAAAAATAGAACTGGGCCATGAAAAGTGTACTTTCATCCGAAGACTCAGTTTGCGTCTGCATGTCCTCATCAGTAACGGGAGAGCACACTCCGGACCTTGCCCAGGAACCGTGTGTAAATAACTACTTCTCAAACCAGAGGCCTCTTCCCCAGGTTCACTTTATCCTTTGTCAGCTCCAGCCGTCTTTGGCTAGAACACAAAGCAGAGCCCACCTCGCGCATGCAGACTCCAGGTAAAAATAATTCTTTACTGTTTCCCTCAGATGACCTATTTCACCTTAGTATGAGAAATACCTTCCCAATGGCAGAACTTACAAAAGCAGTGACTTTTATCCAGAAAAGATGGTTTCAAGAGTTACCAGGAACATAAAACAGAAATGTTTATTCTGTAGTAAAAAGTATTAATCTTTCCTTTTTACAAACATACATATATCTAGAAATTACCATTTCAAAACACTTGAATGCCAAAGAAAATGTGTTTCACTAAACTTAAATTCTTAATGTTAGAGATTATTAATTTTTTTTGTATGTGAACTGGATGGGCTGGCTATTAGGAAATCACTGGGGGCCCATAAATCAGTGGTTTCCATACAGTGGGAGCCAGACTACAAGGAGTAAGGGAGGTGTGGGTACCAGAGTGAATACGGCAAATGTGAGCTGCTCGCAAGGGATGAAACCGGAGCTTCTGGCGAGACAGAGAAGAAAGGTCTCTGGCACCTCCAGTCACCCCCTTTGAAGTCTAGAGAAGGGCTAATGAAAGTCAGTATTAAGATCGTGATCAAGCATTCACTGACCGTGTGATATATAACACAGGCTACAGCAGTCATAAATGAACCAAATCATTCTGCTAGGGTGAGGCAATCATAACAGACCCGAGAATATTTTCTTTAAATGATTCTTTTGGCTGACTTACTGTTCTGTAGTGGGAAGGCAGTATTCTTTCTGCTCAATTAGACAACTGTGGCAGTAGCTGAGTATGCTTTTAATCACTGAGGGAAGGCAAGTAAGCAGGGAGGAGGAAAAATATTGGTTTAGGTCAAATGATAATGACCTAGAAGAAGATGTGAGAAAGAAAGCAAAAGGAAAGATGAAACTGTACTGGGCCGAAGAAACAGCAAGAGGGCTGAGAGAGAGGAGGCCAGGAGGTCTAGTCCTGACTGCTCACGTGCTCTTCCCCATTATTCTGATTGGACCTCGCCTTCCTCCTTCTTTTTAAAAGGTTTATTGCTTTTGATTTTAGTGTATGTCTGAGTGCCTGCATGTCTGTGTGCATACCGCTTGTGTGTCTGGTGCCTACAGAGGCCAGAAGAGGGTGTTGGATCTCCTGGAGCTGGAGTTACAGGCAGTTGTGAGCTGCTTGCTCTGAGTCCTGGGAACTGAACCTGGGGCCTTTGCAAGAGCAATGACCTCTCCAGTCCCTCTTTTCTTTTCTGGACCTAGGTACCTAAAACTCAATGCTCTCCTCTTCTTTCAAATGTGTTAAAGCTGACTTCCTTTGTTAAGTCTGCAGAAGGAAAACAGACATTCAGCCGCATCTGGAGCTCAACGGCCTTAACAAATCCGTGACAGCCACATACTATGCCAACTAATGAAGGGAAAATTGCCTTGCTGTGAATAGAAGAACTCTCCAGAATACATGGGGTGGGGAAGAGAGTGATGGTGGTGAAGGATCACAGAGAACTTTCCTTTCATGCCACTTAGGTTCCACATTCAGAATAGAGTAACCCTTGTGGGATGGTGTTTACCTCCACATTTTCAGGACCACTGATCTCATCTGTGACAGCAGCAGGCACCAGCCAGATTAGAAACAGAAAGCAATCAACAGAAACTAAATCTCAGGCACACCTGACATTTTTCCTTTCTAGATACACTAGAATAAAAACATTCCAGCTAACTACGCTCCTATTAGCTATGTCCGACCTGCTTTTTAATTCAGATTTTAACAAAACATGAAGAAATTCTTACAGTTATCCTATAAATTAGGATGGTGTTTGAGTCACTGAAAACATCTTTGTACACCTAGGCAGCTTTGATAAATTTTCAATCTTGGGTTTGCAAATGAAGTCCTAGGTAATTCTGTTGCTTTCTTTTTTGTCCTAATGTAAAAAAATGAACAAATACATGTGTTCTGTCATTAAGTAATATTACCCACCACGGACAGAGTTCTCCTAGCAAACGTGACTCATGTTGTTAAATACCTGGTAATTCAGAGACCAAACCTTGGGTCTGCAGTCTCTATGGCCAAGTGTTAGCGTCACCAGGGACTGTCACATAGCCTAAGACACAAAGATTGTCTCTTTGCTCTTTTCTAATTATCAAGAGAAAGCACAGGATGGCGGATAAGAGGAGACTGGGAATGTGAAGAAACACAAAGAGGAGCCTGAACAGCATTGTATACGCTCAAGAGAAACAAACTCCAAGTTTCCAGTAACAATTGCTTGCTGTCTGGGAGATGCTCAGGCATCAAACAATAAAGAACAGTCAACAGAGGCAAGAGGCCGAGCACGCTGCTGCTCTCCTGCTCTCTAATCCCTCTGAGCTCTGGTAAAAAGGCCAGCTGTTGCCACCTCGTGTAGGATGGAGGCAGTCAGCAGAGCAGATTAACTGGGGGCGGGGAGAGGGGATATTGCAAAATTCTAAATTAACAGCCACTTTGATTTTACTGCTTTTAACATGAAGGTCATTCAACTATACCATTACAATAAGTCTGCACAATGACAGCTAGAGTTCATTATTTTTTTTATATTCCATATATATTTTTATTTTATATTTTTAGTGGTAAATGAGAAGGAATTCACAGAAACTTGGTGGAGAACATTTCAACACTCTCAATGCTGTTCAACAAAACCCATAAAGTTAGAATGACAGCCAGTTAAAGTTTAAAGGGTTGGTATATCTCCTAGCTCAGGTATGGACACCAGCACACTGAAGAGCTCTTAGTTTAGGGCCTGGGGCTGTGGTTCAGTTGGGAGAGTTTGATAACCATGGGAGAAGCCCTGGTGTTTTGGGCCTGGAACCCTTAATCAAGTTCTCAGAAGGTGAGAGCAAATCGCAAGTTGAGCATGAAGTTCAAAGTCATTCTAGATACATAGCGAGTTTGAGACCAGCACAAGGGTAACATCTAGGGTTTGGGCAACTCTGATTATAGTGGGATCTGGCAGTCTGGAGACAGTTTACACATCATACAAAGATGCATGTTGGTGTTTCTTTAGCCAGATTTTTTCACAGAGCGAAAGCCTTAGCTCCAAAGCTTCTTACATGGCAGGAAAGATGGAGGACAAACTACTATGTACACATCCCAATACAAAGAGTACCCCCCCCCCCCACACCCACTTTCCAAAGCTGTAATAAATTAAAAAATCTGGGATCAGATAGTATGTGTTTTTAAGTCTCCATTTTTTAATCTGTAAAATGAAAAAAATAGCTACAGTTACTTCAAAAGGCTGCAGTGGAGACCCCAGTGAGAACTTATGGAAAGCAGTTTCCTGGTCTAAGACAAGTGTACAAATATCAGTTCACATCCATCAACAACTAACTTCATGTTTTATTAGAGAGCCAGAAAGTTTATAACATAAACAGGAAAAGAATCCTTTCTCAGAACAAGCTGTCTGTGACTACAAAAATCCCTTCAATTCTTTGCTGACTCTGAATACACAAGGAATCAAAAGAATAACTTGGAGCCTGGTGGTGGTGGCACACACCTTTAATTGCAGCACTGGGAGGCAAAGGCAGGTGAATCTCTGTGAGTTCGAGGCCAGCCTGGTCTACAGAGCGAGATCCAGGACAGCCAGGGCTACACAGAGAAACCCTGTCTCAAAAAGACAAACAAACAACAACAACAAAACCAATCCAAATCAAACCAAAAACCAACAAAGTATAACTTGGGTTTCAGTGGACAGGAGTTAAGTAAAAGAATTTCACCCTGTACTGACGAAACTTTCCCATTGTTGCTATTGCCCAGATATTCAGTTTTCAAGGTGGGAAAACAGAATCAACAAATCTCAGAATATAAGCACTCTTATTTTATATGGTGACAATCATAAAATCCAACATTATAGGAGGGACAACTTTTGTCATGCCATAGACAAAAATACCTTTTAACAGAACTCTCTCCATTTTAATAGATGGGCATACTACTACAAATTTCATAGGTAATCCAAATAGCTGCCTTCACAGTTGGTACTGCATTTAGACACTGTAACAATCTGTTGAACTTTTACTACAGAATCAAGGTTCTCATAAAGGTCATAGTGGGCTGTTCATACACTGTGGGGGGATACCGTGAATAAGAATTGAGGTAGGAAGACAAGCTGTGTATCTCACTTAATGGTCCATGAGGTAGTCAGTCTTTTGACATCTTCACAGATTATGTCTATAAGTCTCATTTTCTGTAATGTATTTTCACATGACACTGATCTTTTTAGCTAGAAACAAACTTTCTTTTCCTGTTTCATCAAAAAACAAACCACCCGGCTCCCAGAAAGGCTGTAACAACACTACAAACTGCTTATATCTCTCCAGAAACAGTTACCGTTACTACTGTTCCGATGCTTCTTCACATCCAAATGTTGCTGTAAACTAGCTGGAAGCCAGTGCATTTCCTTAAATGAAGCCTTAGAAACCAACGTGGATGTAGTACTTCTAAGAAACACCAGCCTGACTCTCTGCCTGCCTGATGATGCCCTTGGAACAGACTTGGTATTTTAGGTCCTCTGGTTACTCTCAGTGTGGACTACTTCTTTAGTCTTGTCTCGTCTCTGATGCATTAACAATTGCAGGCCAGGTACTAGTTCTGCAGAGGACTCTTTCCCTTGGCTTTGTCTGATGCCCCGTCACACTAAAGTAATGTGTCTTTAGGAAGAATGGCCTCTTCTCAGTGGCCAGTCCATACCATGGCATAGGATTTTGATTTGACCATATGATTCATGTGGTGACTGCTCAGTTTCTCCCTGACAGTTACCTTTCACTTTAAAAAGTAATAGGTATTTTTTTGGAAACAATTTTTGGATAGGTATTTTCTTTTTTAAAAACAATTTATTTATTTTTATTTTATGTGCATTGGTGTTCTGCCTGTATGCATGTCTGGGTCAGGGTGTCAGATCTTATAGTTACAGACAGTTGTTAGCTGCCATGTGGGTGCTGGGAATTGAACTCAGGACCTCTGGAAGAGCAGTCAGTGCTCTTAACCGCTGAGCCATCTCTCCAGTCCCTCAATAGGTATTTTCTATTGAGATATTTTGAGAATATTCTATTCTTCACCACTACTTGCATTCCCTCCCGATATAATTCCCAACTCATGGATCTGTGTTTCACTCAATAAGCTACAATTTGTCACTGTGTCAATATCCTGAGGTCTAGCCAGCTGCAGATCAAACAGTGCCTGTGTCACGTGACACAGACACACCACACTTCAAACACATCCTTACTTCTTACTCCAAAGCGGTCCAGGCTCATCCTGTCCTTCCCACGCTCCAGCTATGGAAACCACAGTCTTGGCTTCTTTCAACAAGCCTCCTCCCACAAGAAGTGGCTTTATTCCCATTTCTTCGTTCTCCCTAACTGCAGTTTCACTGCTTTACTTTGGGAGAGAATGATAGCAAATGGGGAGAGAATGCTGCACTACTTATAAACGCACTTTAATGACATCAGTTGGTGAGTATCCAAAGTGATGATTGAAGGACAGGTAAATTTATGACTGGTGAAACATGAATGTCACCAACATTTTAGTAAATTCTATGTGACACCATTCTTTACAATTTTGAACTTAGAGTTAAATCTCGACTGCCCCATACTATATCTTAAATGCATCTGCAATACTAGATACCTTGTTCACTACAATACAGCTGTGACTAATAAACCTAGAGAGCAGTCTGGCTGGAAGCATCTATGACTATATTCCCAATCCTCAGACCGAAGAGCAACAGTGAGGAAAAGGCGCTTTCAGAACTCTAAACTACAGGGTAGTCATGGCTCATCTCCCTTAGTGTGACTGATGAAGCCGAGTCATGGGTGAGACCCCTGCTTTTAAGAACATTATTTGGAACATTAACACCATAGCTCTATTTGCACGCAAGTCACAACTCACTTCATGCTTTCTTAGGCTTTCTTAGGAAAACTACCAGAACACGGAACTTAGCTTGACAGAGCACAGACCTGCGTTACTAGTGTACTTTCTTTAAATAATCAAATTACAACTGCAGAGCAATGGGTAACTGTACAGGCTCTATTACAAGTCATGAAAACGCACATTACTTCTCCGTCACTTAGAATGTAGATGTAAGTCACAGTCTAACAGCTATGTCCTACGGGACACAGAACTATACACCCTGTGACACAGACGAGCCTTTTCCTGTAATAGTACGGACAGCATGGGATTATGAGTCAGGGACTTCCAAACGCTCGCTGAATGGACTTCCCTATGAATCACAACAGGCATCTTACAGTAAAGGAGGGGCTCTGAGGACCCTATGTACGACACAGCAAAGAGCGGATCGGGCTTGCACACAGGGCTTCTGCACAGCACCAACAGGACAGACATGGAAATAAATGAGATACATTTAAAAAGTAAAGAGAGAAGAAAGCAAGAGTGCCCAGAGAAAGCAATGGGAGCTCAACAGCAGAAAGAGGAAACAGGATGAGGTGGTGCAGACGAGAAAGGTAGAGCGGCGCTGCAGCATGGGCACAAAACCGAAAACCCTGCCTGCTTCCTGACATGTTCGTGACTGACCGCAGAACTAGACTCAGCTTACACACTGTTCCCAAACTTGAAAAGCTTCTTCCCATTCAGTGTTCGCGTTCTTTCACGCCAGAGAGCATACAGAGTTAAGTACACTCTGAAAGGAAACAGTTTCATAAGCTCAGAGAAGGGGCACTTATAAATATAAGGTAGACTCTGACAGAGCCCTGACTACCAACAGTTGTATATAATGTTAATGCTTCTCTGATCACCACGGGCTCTCAAAAATCCAAGCAAGTCTTCATGCTAGGAACTAATCAGCCTTTAAGAACCAACCATGCTTCAAACAAGTATAGTTGTGGGCGGGGTGATATAGATGCAATGTCCAACCGGGGCTAATAAGATGTTGGCAGCCTGGTCCCACGATGCAGCTCTGTGTGTGGTAACCTGACGCAGGGTGCTGGTACAAGCAGGACAAAGCCTGCTCTGGCTTGGGGAGAGGACTCACGGGAGATAGGAAGGGAGAGAACTGGGAAAGACAAGATGGGGAGTTCTGGTCACAAAGGTCAGAGCAACAGCTGGGTGAGAGAACTCCCTGAGGAAGAGCAGTCTCTAACAGGATGTCCCAGCCTGAAAGGTGAAAGTGCATCGGCACAGGGTGTGAGGCACTGTGGTGGTGGTCTGGTATAGGACGGCCAAGAGTCCAAGCTGGATGAAAAGACCGTTTTTGTGAGGAAGGGGGCAGCAAAAAGTTTGGTTATACATCACGAGGACTGATCAAAATAAGTAACTATGCTAAGGAGTCTAGAAGCTGGTTTCTCACTGTCAGGAGTTACAAGTATGGGAAAGAACACAGCCAAGAACAAACCAGGCAGGACTGGGTACAACTTGGAAGCATCAGCATTCATTTTAGTCTTTGATAGATACACACAGTTAGGAGTGGGTATGCGTGTGTGTGTGTGTGTGTGTGTGTGTGTGTGTGTGTGTGTGTGTGTGCATCTGCGCGTACACACATACGCGTGAGCACACACGTACACACACACACCTTTCTACTGAGAAGGTCTGGGAACTCACATTACAAGCGTATCTAGTTCTCAGACCTTGATTCCTAAATACCATTCTTTAAAAGAAAGAAAGAATGAATGAGCCTGGAACACTGTGGTATGGCAGAACAATACTGAGTAAGAGATGAATGAGTCTAAGGATTAGATACAGTGACACTCTGATTTTGGGACTTGCCAGGAGAAAAATCTTTATTCCTACGTTCAAGTATTTGGAAGTGATAAGATTTTAGGTCAATGTCGTATTTTAGCACTTCAGAAGAAAACAAGTTCTTCGTAGGGAGCTGTAACTTTTTTAAGCTTGAGATTAAATGGGTGCGAGACATGGGAATGGGGAGGGGCTCAGGAAGCAGGAGTGGGAGGAAGGAAGTACTTACTGAGGTCTTCAGCCAGCTGAACCCGTTTGCCAGTCAGCAATTTAATCTTCTTCTCACCGTCTTCAGCAAAGTCTTCTAGTACCTCTTTAACGTTTTTCTCTAGTCGCCTAACTGTTCAAAGCAAATAAAGACCCAGAAGAGCACTGTTTTTATGAATGCATAAAATGAAAAATCCTGCATATAGTGAAAACTGTATCGCCATGTTAGCTCTACACTTGAACTCACACTTCTCACTTCCTAGTACATTTGTCGGCACAAACCTGACCCATATCTGAGGACCACAAGTTCTTAAGCCATAGCACTTAACAGACACACAGACTCCAAAAACACAGAGCAATGCTCAGGACACCATTCTCTTTATCATAATTTTTATCTAATGGAAGTAGATACATAGCATCTTTTATCCCTACCATTTTCTAATTGTAATTTCTTTTTTATTAATATTTTAAAGCAAATTACGATTCTGAGGTTTCTAATTCAATCTGTGTTTTAGGAGTTACCTTACCTTCAGTGTTTGTAAGCTGCTGTCTTAATGTATTGGCAGTGATAGCCAGCATCCGCTGTATTCGCCAGAACAGGACCACGTCATTGCATTCCAGCTGAAGTAGTAAACAGTTAAGATCAGATGCAAAGTTAAAAACAAAGTCTTTACCAAACACATAGAACTTATTTCCTAAGCTTTAGTAAAAATATCAGTGCTTATCTAATAATACATACATGTTTCCTTTGAGCTGAAATAAACCAGAAAAACACTTAGAAGCTTCAATTTAATAACAACACAGATTAGCAGAGCTTCTGCAAGGGCTATTTTAAAGAACTTCTGTTTGTAAGAAAATGCTAGAAAGGCATCAGTCTGCTGCCACCTAGGGGTTACTTTAAAAGGTGTGAGAGCTATGTCCATTACAAGAACTAGTTCAAGAGTCCAGTGATGTGAGAAAAGAATTATGACACATAAAAAATACATAATAAAGTAGTTTTGCTATATGGCCCCCACCACACACGTGGTTGGCTATGCTCTACACACATCCTCCCGTTATAGAAAAACATAAAAATGCTTCAAGTCACTCTGGGGTACACATGACTGCTCCTTTCCCTTGCCCCTGATGATACACGTGGAAGTCAGTTATTTCTAAACTGGCAAATCTCTGAAAAGACACAAGGTTACTCTTTGTAAGTTACACATTCTTTTCCCCCAGATGCTCAAGGGCTTCAAGTGAACAGGAAGCCGAGGTTCACTCTTTACCATCTTTCAACAACACACAGGAGCTAAAGTGATTTCTTACGCTTTGTGAGACCTCACCTCAGAATCTATAAAATGCCTCTGGTAGTAATAAAACCCTCTTCGACAAAGGTTACAATGATTTAGAGCTGTTTTTAAGAAATGTCTTCTATAAACTTGATGCCAAGTATCCTTAATCTAAAATGAGAAAAGAAAAACCAAAGCGTTATGATAGATGTTGACCACTGAGTAGTTATATACAAAATTTACTTTTAAAAGTTAATTGAAAGCCATAGCAACGTTCTTATTTTAGCAACCTTTTTAATCTACTCAAATCATTTTTCAAGTCAGATATCAGATTTACTAGTTTCCACACTTTCAAATCTACGAAGTTCTAAGCAAGCATGGTGGCTACAGTTACACAGTCATTGTAGAGTAGGCTGGTAAGGGACGATCTTTCCACAGCCAGCAGTGGGAAAACCCAGGCAAGAGGAGTTCGAAAGCCTGGTCTAAGGACCACGTTAGCACCTGGGAGCTGGTCTCAGACCACGCCCACCAATGTCAACAGTCAGAAAGCAATCCTTTCTATTGCCACACTGTCACCACAACAGTGTCCCTCCTCACCACCGTGGCACTGTGGTCGGTCAGAGTATTGAATGCTCAGCACATCTAGTAACAATCACAATGCTAGTAGGCAGAACAAGTACCGATCCCACTGGACAGATGAAGAAAGTGAGACTTGAACTATCAATTACTAAGGGAGCAGTACTAGTAATACAGCGGAACTCCATGAGAATCCACATCTCCTGACAGCCCATATTCTTGGCCGTTATGGCAGCTTTAGAGACTGGACTAAACAAAGTATCACTAGAAGAAAAACTCAGATGTTCTTGCCTGCAGAAAGTAGCAACTTGTTCCACTCTACTTCCAAGAGACAATCCCCACTACATTAAGAGTCATAAAATGAAAAGTACCACAGCACACAAAGCTTGAGTATCTCTGACCAACATACATGGGACAGACCTGTTTGCAGATGCGATTTTTGGGTGGAATGGTTTTGTAATATTTATATATATATACCTTGGAGGTGGGATAAAGGTCTAAACACAAAATTCACTTATGTTTTATATATACCTTACACACATAGTCTAAAAGTAATTTTATGCACTACAATAGTGTGCCTGGATTTTGAATACAACCACTCCCATGAAGAATTTTCTTGTGATATCAAGTCGGAGTGGAAAAAGTTTCAGGTTTTAGAGCATTTTGATTTTCCCCTTTTGAATCAGGGGATGCTCAATATGCATGGCCTTTGTTTGCTGTGGATATCGCTATATGTCAATAAACACTGATTGGCCAATAGCCAGACAGGAAGTATAGGCGGGACTAACAGAGAGGAGAATTGAGGAGGAAGGAAGGATAGGGAGACTGGCTGGAGCTGCAGCGAGGAGAAGGAAGATGTAAAGTACCGGTAAGCCACGAGCCACGTGGCAAAGTAGAGATTAATAGAAATGGGCTAAATATAAGAGTAAGGGCTAGACAATGATAGGCCTGAGCTAATGGCCAAGCAGTTTAAATAATGTAAGCGTTTGTGTGTTTATTTTATGAATGGGTTCGGTCAGGGAACCAGGGACTGGAGGGACTTGGGAGCTGGAGACTGGCGGGACTTGGGAGCTGGAGAGAAGCTCTCCATCAACATTTGTTTTTTTCCCCCTTTTTCTTTTTTGAGACAGGGTTTCTCTGTGTAGCCCTGGCTGTCTTGGAACTTGCTCTGTAGACCAGGCTGGCCTTGAACTCACCACGCACGGCTGACCGGCATTTTATTAATAAGAATTTGGATCATGTAGACAAGTTGGATCTGCACCCAATTAGAAGTTTCATTTCAGTTTATAGAAAATGTTACATGTACAGCAGCTGAAACATTTAGGTTCTTCCCAGTTTTCCTGTTCTGACCTCAGGCAGAATTTAAAGTACATACAGAAACATAAAAGCAGGCGGTATTTAGAAGTAGTCACGTGCCTGGAAGGTTTTCAGGCTGTTTTCCTCACTAGATCAATTTTCTCATTGGGTTTTCCTGGGTACTCTGCTTCCATGTCTGTCAGAGCACCACACGGGTGTAGTGCCTCAAGAGGCTCAGATACCCTGGAACTGGAGTTAGGGGTTTAGATGGCGAGCACGTGGGGGATGGGAACCAGACCCAAGCCACCTGTGAGAACAAGTGCTCTTAACTGCTGGAGCCCCCTCTCCAGCCCCTAAGCTAACCTTTAACGGTTTTCAAGCCCTTACATTCTAACTTCCAAGCAGCAGGAAACATAGATCCAGTAATTGTTTTTAAATTGTGCTGCAAAATAAGTATCATGAAGCTAAGAAAAAAGATGGTCAAATGTGTAGACTGTCTTTGTTCTCTTATCAGAAATCAGTGAATGAGATTGGATCCAAAGGTCTTATCAAATTCAATAAAAATTAAAATGCATGTTTTCCCCCCCAAATCTACTTATATCTAATTGAGCTACATTGTCTGTAAACACTATAAGCATCACCTATGTTGCTGGGAATGGTGGCATGCCCCCATTTAATCCTGACACAGCACTTGGGAGGCAGAGGCAGGTGGGTCTTTGTGAGTTTGTGGCCAGCTTGGCCTACATAGTGAGTTCCTGGTCAGCCAAGGCTATATAGTGAGACCCTGTCTAAAACAACAAACAACCCTTACCAAAAACACTACAACTACACTCCCACGACACACACACACACACACAGATATCTGTCTGTATAAGCGGACCATATTCAGACAAAAGTTAGTTGTTGTACTCTAAAACTATAAAACAGAGCCAAGACAAGGTCTGGGTGCCTTTTAGCCTTTTTGTAGGAATTGCTATAATGAGCCATGCAAACCTAATTTTCTAAACCTTAATTTTTCAAGTTACCCTTTAAGAACCATTGGAAATAAAAATTGCTTTTCCTCATATAATCAAAATGACTATAATTATACTAGCAAATGTGCACACGATCACAGTAGAATTCAGCCCTTAGATCTTTAGACAGCTCATTAGAGGAAGGAATACTGTACTGTAAGGAACACTGATTTAGAAGCACACTCTACCCTTTTTCTTTTTCCAAGACAGAGTCTCTTGTAGTCTGGGCTATCTCAGCCTCACTTTGTTGTAGCTGAGGATGACCTTGAACTCCTGCCTCCACATTCCAAGTATTGCATCCGTCACCACAGCTGGCTGTCAGTGGTGGTTTTTTTTTCTTCCAAGAGCTGAGGACTGAACCCAGGGTCTTGTGCTTCCTAGGCAAGCAATCTACCACTGAGCTAATCCCCAACTCCTGTTTGGTATTTTTTTTTTTTTTTTTTTTTTTTTTTTTTTTGGTTTTTCGAGACAGGGCTTCTCTGTGTAGCTTTGTGCCTTTCCTGGAGGCTCACTTGGTAGCCCAGGCTGGCCTCGAACTCACAGAGATCCGCCTGGCTCTGCCTCCCGAGTGCTGGGATTAAAGGCGTGTGCCACCACCGCCCGGCCTGTATGGTATTTCTTACCAAGCTTGGATCTACTTCGACTCCTCGAGATTCCAGGTTCTTCCGGACTGTGGTAATCTCATCGCTTGCAAGATAAGCTGGGTGCTCCTCGTTACACTTCAGCATCTTCTCCAATTCATTCTTGGTTTCATTGTGAACACCCTTTAAAGTTAAAAGAAGGCTGTTTAGACAGTTCAAGCTTGGCACTTGTGAAAACAGAGGCCAGAAGAAGGACATGGACTCTGGAGGAGTAGCAAGCACTCTTAAGCACTGAGCTATCTCCCCAGCCCCCTGGGTTTCTCATCTTTAACAAAGGAAAACCTTACATTTCTTTTCTTGCTAAGTCCTGTCACTCATGAAGGCAGAAGGAACTGTACACAGCTAACCAAACTGACCTGGGGATACCTCTGCCTCTCCTGAAATATGGTCCTCACTGTGTCTTCTAGGTAAGAGGGACACGTGAGCAGCTCTCAACTGGGAGTGGACAGATAGAAAGATGAGGGACGAGAACTCCAGTCAGTCACTATTTTAAAGGAAAAAGCAAACCTGACACACGAACACCTCCCAGGTGATTCTGGGGTTCCTGCCCCATATCTAAACCGTCAGCCTGAATCTTACATATGCTGCCCCAAGCCTGGGGTTGGGACAGGGGTGAAGGCTCATCTAGGAAGGGCTTCCAGATTCTTCTTCTAGGGGTACAGATCCTTTGCAATGACCTTAAGATGCATTTGTTACTTCTCTTAAATGGATTCTGGAGAAAACCAACTTGTGAGCAGGAGTTGTCTCTCTGTTTGGTTAGAGTCTATTTACCAGGAGTTGCTGAGCAAAGTACTTGTCACTGATTGCTCTGGAGGCTTCTAACCCTATGCTGAGTTTAGCTGTCATATACCAGCTGCTTCTACTCCATGTCTCTTCCCGAGAGCTCTGATGGAGAGCCTCACAAGGTCTTTTGGACAGACCTTTTCTCAGCCCATCTGCGTGGCAAACACATGCGCGGCTGACTTAGGGTCAACACACTTATCTATCAGGAAACAAGGAGTGAGGGCATGGGAAAAAACAGGGTACTGATCATGTACCTCACTAACTTTATCTAAAATGTAAAGAAAAACATGGGAATAGGTTATGCTCTTCGGGAGTGCTTTATCCTCTTTACCTCTGAATTTTCCCGTTTAGCATCCTTTTTGCTAATTAAGTAGATTCAGGAACACAGGAAACAACAGCAAGAGGACCGGATACCACCTCCTTTTCTTATTATTTCACTCATCTACATTATTTTGATTCTATATTCTATTTATGCACTTCCTTTAAGAACTGAAGGATGAGACTGATATTACAGGAAAAGAAGCTGTGGTGCCGCATGCCTTTAATCCCAGCACTCGGAAGGCAGAGGCAGGAGGGTCTCTGTGAGTTCAAGGCCAGCCTGGTCTACAGAGTGAGATACAGGACAGGCACCAAAACTACACAGAGAAACCCCGTCTCAAAAAACTAAAAAAAAAAAAAAAAAAAAAAGAGTTCAAAGGAGTGAAAAGGGGTGAGTGTGGAAGTGACACACACTTTTCTACAATTACCAGTTTATAAAGTTCTTTATACTTAGCTTTGCCATTTTGTTCTGAGGTGCTCATTCAATATTTACTAAAGGATGAGTTCTACCATACTTTCCATCTGAATTTCCTATTTACTTTGTATGCATTTTAACAAGCCACTACAAAAGGTAAAACTGTTTGAATGAACTTTTGCTGTGGATATCGCTGTATGTCAATAAACACTGATTGGCCAATAGCCAGACAGGAAGTATAGGCGGGACTAACAGAGAGGAGAATTGAGGAGGAAGGAAGGATAGGGAGACTGGCTGGAGCCGCGGCCAGAACAAGGAAGATGTAAAGTACCGGTAAGCCACGAGCCACGTGGCAAAATAGAGATTAATAGAAATGGGCTAAATATAAGAGTAAGAGCTAGACAATGATAGGCCTGAGCTAATGGCCAAGCAGTTTAAAAAATGTAAGCGTCTGTGTGTTTATTTTGTAAGTGGTTTCTGGGACTGGTGGGACTTGGGAGCTGGCGGGACTTGGGAGCTCGAGAGAAATTTTCCAGCTACAAATTTTCAACAGAAAAACTCAGAGATAATATAATAAACGACACACACACACACACACACACATATATGTATATAAAAATCAGTATTCTTCCTAAGCACAATTGTCACATAGCCTTTGATTCTGTTTCATGTTTTTTGTTCATAACTATTCTTTACTTAAAGAGATTTCATTTATTTTACTTTGTGCATGGGTGTTTTGCCTGCATGTATGTATGTGCACCACGTGTATGTCTGGTGCCCTCAGAGGCCAGCGTTTGTGGTGGGTGTGAGCTGTCCTGGGGTCCTGGGACCTGACCAAGCCCATGTCCTCCGTAAGGGCAGCAAGCGCTCCTACCCACCAGCCACCTCTCCAGCCCAAGTACTCTGTTTTGAACCTCAGTCAGGGAACAGAAATGAACGGAGTGGTCAACCACAGGGAAGCACAGTTTATTGATTTTTTTAATCATTTAATAAAACATTCATTATATTTTAAAAAGGTTTAGGCAACTAAAATTCTAAAGAATGTTCGAGAGCCGTGAGAAGACTGTGTATACATATGAACATGTGCGTGTGTATATGCACATGCATGTGCACATGTGAGTATGTGTGAGTGTGGCCCTGGTGGATGTGTGTGGTTGCTGGCACCTGTGGGCACACGCAGAGGTCAGAGGAGGACATCAGGTACCCTGTGCTGCCACTCTTCACCTTGTCTCTTCGACAGGCTTTCCCAGTAAACTTGGAGCTAGGCTGGCAGCCAGTGGCCCCAGAGATCCTCCTGGCTCCACCCCCAGAGCACCGTGGCTGCAGGTGCTCATGCACCATGCTGGGCTTCTTTGGGGCCCTGGGATCTGAACTCAGGTCCCATGCTTTCACAGCAGAGCTCTGACCCACTGAGTCATCTTCCCCAGCCCCACGACTGTGTTAATGCTGGCACTGAAATGGACAGAATGCAGGCAGATGGGCTGGCACATGCCTATGATCTCAGCAAGAGGCTGAAGGAGAAGTTCTCTGAGTTCAAGGCCAGCTTGGGCTATAGAAAACCAAACTGCAAAGCAAACTAAACCATGAACAAAATGCCACCATGAGAACAGAGAGGTTTTTGTTCCTACCTGTTCTTGGGTCCGATTCTTCCAGTACAACCACCGCTTTTTCCAGTCTGGGCCTATCATGTTTTCAATAGCATTTTCAGCTAGAAGAAAGACAAAAATTAATTCAGTAGGAATTTTATCATTTACCAAGGCTATAAATTATAACTAATAATGTTCATGAATTTTTAATTATTTCTAAATGCTGTATTAATAAGAAATTAATTAAAATAAACAATTATATGATTAGTATGGCAAAAGTATGACAATTATGTGCTTAAAATATATGAAAAGTATAATTGTTTACAGAATTCCTATGTATAAAGAATAAATATAAGTATCCACTGTCTAGCCTAATTATTCTCTTTATTAGCCACAAAGCAACTCATAAAAGATAAAAAAATTCCACAATTAAATATTCAACTGTATTTAGGACAAAGACTTTGAAGTGCTAGCTATATATTAAGATTAACTTTTTATATATGTATATTTTGGGTTCCCTGAACCTAAGTCCCCTGTTCACAGCACCATCTATGGGAGGCCAGCTCCCACCTTTTTAAGGGTTCCTATGAGGAGAAGAGAGGGATAAGAAACTTTTAGATAGAAAGATAGAGGAGAGGAGACAGACAGAAACATAGGACAGCTTCGGGAGGACCCAGATCAAAATCTACCAGCCCCTTCTGTCTCTTCAAAAGGGCTTTTTATGGGCTGGAGAGATGGCTTAGCCGTTAAAGGCTAGGCTCACAACCAAAAGGGCTTTTTATAACAATGCCAAGGAGTAGAGCAAAAGACCTCCCCCTTGCTAGATCAAAGCACACCGTACAGTCAAGTGTAGACCCTTCCAAACAGCTGGTAACTATGCCAGTGGTCAAATCATCCCCTTAGGCAGCCCTGCTGGGTAAAGCAAGGTCAGCTCTCACTAGGAAACCTCTGTGGTCTCCACAGTGTACACATGGCATGTGTGTGAGTCTGGAATTGTATGAGTGGAGGTCAGAGGACAACTTTTAGGCATCTCTTCTGTCTCCAACATGGGTTCCGGGGATCCAACCCAGGTTCTCAGCTTTCATGGCAATTGCTTTGCCCAATGAGCTATCTCGCTGGCCCATTGATTGTATTTTACAATGCTTACGACTCCAGACCTTAAGTCCCTACTTACTATCTTTGAGTCGAGCTTGAAGTGCCTCTTCCATAAAGTAAATGGCTGCATCCCACTGCTGCTTGTCTGATATGGACCGGTCTTCCAAAGCATTGTGCTGGATGACCCTCTGAAACAGTTAGGGCAGAAAAAGCTAATTTAATTTATGCTCCCACATGTCAGTAATTTTATTTAATCTGGTGACTTAGTAAATATTGAACATAACAAATAACCACAAAGGGGAAGTTATTCCCAGAGAAGCACAGAAGCCCCTTTTATCTGGCTACACCTGTCAGTTTTTATCTGAACAAATAAAGTGGAGTCTCCTGTGGCTAAAATTCAAGAGCTAACTGAGGGGGATGGCAGAAGAATGTAAATAGTACATTTGACTAAATAAATCATAAGAGCTAGAACCCTAATATCCAGAGGGTCATATTCCCGTCTGTATTTATTTATTTACTGCCATATTAACTATGCAGAAATATTTTAAAACAGAAATTATTAATCATTTTCTTGTTGTTAACAGAAATACAGTGACAGGGCAAAGGCTCAACCACTTTGTCAATCATAAATATTAGCTATTATTTTTATAATTAAAAACTGGTTTCTAAATTTTATAACTTTTGAGTGAATGAATGAAACTGGCCCTTCTTTTAGAAACCCAGCCTTCCAGGCAATGAAGTAAGGATACGGTTTTCAAATACAAAGACAAATATTTCTCAAAATGAAATTATAATTACAAACAGTGCACAGTGAGATCTTTGCTTTTCTAGAAAATGGTCCAGTCCTTTCAACAGTTCCCCTTGTGCCCTGGCCCCGCTAGCAGAAGGGCCGACTAATAAAGGCCTGACTCTGGTAGGAGCATGCTCATTATGAAAGGAGCAGAAGCCAGGAGTAGTCAGAGCAGGTGGTGAATCCAGCTCTGCCAATGAGCAAGACAGGCCTGTGGCTGTCTGTCCTGAAGTGTCACCAAAAGGCTTGGCCCCTGATGCTGGTCCTACTGAGAGGTGATTGGATCATGAGGGTGCTAACTCCATCAATGAATGAATCCACTGGTGACTAAATACCTTGGGGGTCACTGGACGGTGGGGCCTGGGGAGGAAAGCAGGCCGCTGGGGGAGTTCCTCTGCAGGCTGTCCCCTCCCCTCTTGTGCTTGGCTATCATGAACGAGCACCTTTGCTCCACCATGCCTGCCTTTCAGAACCTCGCTGCACAGGCCAACAGCAATGGAACCAAACCACCCACAGATGGAGATCATACCCAGGTAAACCTTTCCTTCCTGTCACTCGGGTGTCTGACCCAGCAACAAAACCTCACTAACACAACTGCTTCAGAAGTCAATCAAGCTTTGGGCTCGGCGGGTCAAGCCCATAACCCCAGCTATTCAGGGGATGTAGGCAGAACTGACCATTCAAGGATTGCTGGGGTGACAGACTCAAGGTCATCCTGGGCAACTTAACAAGACCCTATTTAGAGAAAAAGAGGCTGAGGATATAGCTTGGTGACAGAGGCCTTGCCTAGCACATATAAGGTCAACCAAGCAACGCTTACAAAACACTTAAGGGCTGGTCCAGCCCCCGGCGGACCTTCAATCCATGGTAGGTAGTGCAATGATTTTACACCAAGGTATCTACAGACAGCCCCAATAACTAAAGATGGCAATTCGTGGAGACGTCTGGGGACCTGCTTACTGCACAACTGCTTTCTTCAGAAGTGGAGGTCAAGAGAAAAGGACAGAGGGCTATTTCAGAAGAGCTGGAGGAATGCTGAGGGCGGCTTACAAGTCATAAATCTATTACTTTCCATTGCAGTCATATAGACCTCCATGAGAGTCAGTTTGGGACACCCTGTGAAAACGATGCTGCTGGCGTCCTGATCGACAGACAGAGGCGCAGCGAGCTCTACCCAGGCCGCGGGCGTACCAAGCTATCCTCTGCAAAGTCATTCCACTTGTGCCGCTTGATGCTCTCCTCCTTCACGGCCTCCTTGAGTTTGTCAAATATGTCGTCGTGCTCCTTCCCTTTGGGTTCCGTCATGAAGCGGGAAAATTCCTCTTGGAGCGTCTCCCAAGCCACCTAGGTATAAAAGAAGAAAGCTGCATTTAGACTGCTTGCCCTTAATTAATATGCAACATGAAAAAATAACACGAACCCAAACAGATGTGATAGAGCAGTTGATCAGGAAATGCAAGTTCACTGACAGAAGCATGCACACCAACAAAAGGGCACACAGCTGGGTGTTGTGTCCTAGGCCTTTAACCCTAGCACTCAGGATGGGGAGGTAGGTGGGTCTCTGTGAGCTCAGGGCCAGCCTGGTCTACACAGTGAGTTCCAGGCCAGACAGGGTGACATATAACAGAGGTCCGGTTATAAAAAGAAAGCTGCCAATTTCAAAAACTGAGACTTATCCATCTGCACCTCCAGTGCTTGAGAACAACCTGGAAATAATCAACTCACATCCCCACAGGGCGCACTCGCTAAGCCGAGCAGGGCTGGCTCCTTTAGGCCAGCCCCACACCCTAAGTCTGCCAACACATTTACTTGACTTATTTCAGCACGCCTGAGTTTGTGTGCTGCCGCCACACCACACTGAATCTCGGTGCTTACTCACTGAGCCAATCAATGGTCTTTACAGCTCTGCCTGCAAGCAAACATTCATATTAAAAGCTCCAAGTACTACAAAGTATTGCTCAGTTAACTTTGATTCCATGTCAACTGTGAAAGGAAGAGCACAGGACAAAAGTAATTTCAGTGCACATAGATGGTGGGGTGAGGAGGTTTTCGTTTTGTTCTGTGGTGAACTGGAAGGCAATCCCCTGCTTTAGTTAGCCTCCCTAGAGCTAGAATTACAGGCATGCACCTCCATGCCTGCATGGGATGGGAATGAACCTACTAGCTGCCTACCCTCATCAGCTCCACTCCTTCCCCCAACATAAAGCCCAGGGCAGAAAGCAGGACAGAATTCCAGGTGTCACAAAGACGTGTTTCACTGCGGGAAGCTTTGACTATGCAAATGTCTCAGGCCAGGACACACCCAGACAGGGTGAGAACTGACAGACAGGCACAGCTCTCTAGTTCTTTCCGTGTAAATGGTCCAGCAGCGTCAACACAGGCAGAGGCTGCAGGGCTGCTGGACATGGGCCCAGGCTGTGAGGACTGTGGTGCAGAGGCCAGGCTGGGGCCAGACACAAGGAGCCGATGCCACTTCCAAGGCAGGTATGCAGAATAAAATCACACTTAGTACCGACCACATGCTGTTGAGCATCTCTCAGAGTCCAGGACACACTGGCTCTCAGCTGGAGTGCAGGACAAGTGTGGTCAATGTTGATAATCCTGAGTGGCTCTTACGGATGGGCCAGATGTTACCTAAGTACGTAACAGTAACTCCCCTAATCCTGATGGCAACCCTGGCCAACTTCTCAGAGGAAGCTACAGGAAGGTTGAGCAAGTAGGGTGGTTATCAGTTTTCACGGGGTCGGGGCAAGATGCCTCAGGACAGAAATGGATTCTTCAAACTGCCCTAATTTTGTAAATAATTCCTAGTCAAAACTAGCAGGACCCTAACTCAATGCATATGCAAGTGTTATATGGTCCTGGAGAAAATGTAAAAATGGTAACGTTTAGTCCATTTAAAGATACTCCTTACAGAGGCTCAATTCATAGAAGTTCAAAATATGTCACCTTCAAGCCAGTTTTGCTGGTCTTAGTAAATGTTATCTTTGGAAGGCAAACAGCATCCTGATTAGTAAACTTTTATGTTAGCAGCACCTGACAACATATCAAGGTTACTCCAACAGAGGCAGGCGCAGAGCATACAGGAAGTGTTAGGTTGAGAAAGATAGTGACTGCCAGGGAAACAAGGCCCCAATCCACAGCACCGATTCCCTCTACACAATGCTTCTTACCCATTTAATTAAATCATATCCTAACCTCTACTGCTTTATTAGGAAGCTGCTTGTCAGTCCACTGTTTCAGCTTGATGTCCACTGTGGTGTTAAATGTTCCTGAATTCATGGTCTGTGCGGCCGGAAGGTAGATGTTTTCAATCACGTGAGTTGACACTCTTTCCCACAGAGTCTGCTGAAGGATTTCCTCCCTAAAATTGAAGTTTCAAGAATTAAAATACGAGTTAAAAATAGCTCGATTTAAGTATCACTAAGTATGGTAATAAACTACACATATTTGAAGGGCTGACAAATTTGGGATATGTATACATCTGTGAATCACAGGAATCAAGATAAACGCCTCTCATCAGATCTAGAACCACTCTATTTGCTGTTATTACAATTACTTGTAGTTTCTAGAACTTTGCATACATGTCATCATGTGGCATGTACTCTTCCACCTACCTTCTTTCACTCAACATACTTAGTTTGAAATCTGCGGTGTATTTGCTATTTTACTTCCTTTTATTGCTAAGCACCACCAATTGTGTATAATCTACCCGTTGATGGTTATGCACTATTTCTAGTTGTTGGCTATTACAAACAAAGGTGCTGTGGCCATTCTGTCACAAATCTTTAGAAGGATGCATGCTTTTCCTCTCTGTGAGGACATATCTAAGAGTGGAGTGGGTGAACCTATACCATTCTTTCCTAAAATACCTCAGTGGTTTACATTCCTACTAGCAGAGAAGGAGGGTCCTAGATACTCTACACTCACGGCACTGTCTCAGCTCTCCGCCAGTCTAGTGGGTTTCCAGTACCTTCTCACTGTGGCTACAGATCTTTTGTGTATTTTCATGTGCTCATTAACTTAGCCCTAACATACACTGTACGTGTTTACTGGAGTCCAAGGTGAAAGCTTTTTGAATAATTTTTACAATTTAGCAAACCATATCATAAAGCATAGAGATACAGGATATCACCATATATGATGCTTCAGGACTTCATGGCTAAGACAATAATATAAAGGATGCAAACTTAAGCTGAAAATTCTGCCTTTTAGTGTTCCTTACGAATTAGATCTCTAAATAAGGAAAGACAACCATTTCCACTATGAAAGTATTTAAAAATCTCAAGAAAGTATTTATTTGGCTTCCACTGAAATAAATTCTACTGTTACAGAATGCAAGGTAAAATCAAAATAAAATCCAACAAGAAGAAAACCCAAACTACCCTGTTACGATTTGGTCCATCTGGAGTGTAACCACAACCCCGTGAAAGCAGAGACACTCCTGCTGACAAGGCAAGGGTACTCTCCTAGTCCTCTGAACCACTGGGCTTACTGCTGGGGTCACCTTGTCAATGTTCAGCTGGCTGTTCAGTTACCACAAAATGGAGAGTATGAGAAGACATATTACTTAACGATGAGGTAGCATGGCTGCATGGAAAAAAGCATTCTTCTTTATCACTTATATATCCAGCCATGAATCTGTCAATTCTATTTCCTGTGTCACCTTTCAAATACCTCAAGACTCTCTGCCACCTGCACTACTACATGTTCAAGTCACCTGACCTCTTAAGTGCTTCCTGGCTTAGAGCTTTCCTACCTTGAACAGCCTTAAAGAACTGGCTTACAGCTCCTGTGTTACCTCTGACCTTTACCTCTCTCTATGGGAAAGCCATGGACATAAACTTCAAGTTTTCTTTCTTCCTCTCACCTCCTGGCTCTGTAACCCCTTTGCTCTCATCTTTTCTAACACCAATCCACTCTTGAAATTCCATATTATGATTCCACAGATTCTTCACTTTTGGGTTAGGGGATTCAACTGTGTGTTTTCCCCATTTTTGTTTTAGTCTGTTGAACTAACCAAAGTAAACATAATACTTTCATCAAAAATTGCACAATACCATAATACTGGATTTTATAAAGTGTATTTCTATAAAGTCAGTCAATTACTGTGCCAGAAAAGATGGTTATATGTTAACGACAGACCAGCATCTGACTGAATGTCAGTAGCTGTATCTTTAAGATCACACCCATTGCTGGACAAATGCAGTGTGCATATATTTACTACTCTAACACATTACATGTCAATTTGAACTCTCCAGGATTCCTCTCTTAAAATAGGACTAAAGCATGCAGAATGTCTGTAAGTAAGTAACAAATTATCCTCTTAGGACATACAGTACTTACTACGCAGTCCTGGGACTTCAATAATTCAGAGCTAAGGCCTCTATCTTAAAGTGCCCATGTAACCTCTAAGATAATCCTAACTACGCTCCAGAAATTCTTTGGTGCAATGCAGTTAAATCCATTGCAGCATCAACAGTTAAGGCTGGGATTGCCTACTTTGAACTTTGTGTCAAATCTAGAGTCTAAAAGCACAAGCTGATCAAGAAAACTCACTAGGGGTCATCTGATCGGGCAGCTAAGAATTCTCAGCCACCCATCAAATATCTCACTTCTTGTCTTTTCAGAACTCTGTTAAGTGTCTTGTGTAGTAAACAAAACAGATTTACCTTTCAGGCTTATTTCAGTGTGCCTATGCATAATATTTTAGCATTGCTCTACGTAAACAAAACTAATCACACTTAAGGTAATAAATTAATTTGCAGTAGGATCACATTTTTTTTCCTACCATAAATAATATTATTAGTTATGGGCTTTCCCCCCCTCTTTTAATGGCACTGAAGAGAAGCCAGGGCCTTGGCTTGTTAAGCAGGCACTCTATCACTGAGTTGCATCCTCAGTCCACTAGTTATGATTTATAAATCACCTTTTATGTATATTACCCCCCTACAATCTAGGAAGGCAACTAGTATATCAATTAGTTATACTTAGGTACATTTAAAATTTACTTATATACACATCTACATATCTGTATCTTGTAATTTTATGAGCTAACTGAATTATACAAAGTCACTGAACTGGTTTAAAATATAAATAAGAAACAAAACAGTTTGTGTCATATATATTTGATTAATCAGTCAACAGTAAAAATAAGACCAGATATCTTTTTCTTAACAAGGAGAGCAAAGAATCTGGCAAATATCGATGACTTAAGAAAGAGGAAGGCAGGGCCCCGAGATGGTGAAACCAGTGAGAACAAATTCAAACTTTGGCTGCTGTCGACGCCATGTGACAATCAGTGACTGAGCAAACAGAGGTACTAAAACTATGTATCATGAATGGTGGTAAGGATTGTTTTGCACCAAGAGTGATACGTTCTTAAATACCACAGGCTTATTGGAAGATAATTTAGGCATGAGGAATTTGTTAATTAAAATATAACTACAAAACTTTCAGGCTCTTTATATACAGCTCGCTTGAGCTGAACGTAGCCTGTCTTGCTGCGGTGTTAAGCACAGGCTGCCTTGGAATTTGTGTTCTCCTGCTTCCTCCTCCTGCATGCTGGGATTACAAGCATCTGCCATCATCCCTGGTTTAGTCTGTCTGTTTATAATGCCCTGTTTCAATAAATTTAAGAATGCCTACATTTACATAAACATAAAACGAAGATGATAGCTTGCCCTAGGATTCATATGACAATTTTCAAAAGAATGAATTGGCTGGGCGGTGGTGGCACACGCCTTTAATCCCAGCACTCGGGAGGCAGAGCCAGGCGGATCTCTGTGAGTTCGAGGCCAGCCTGGGCTACAGAGCGAGATCCAGGAAAGGCGCAAAGCTACACAGAGAAACCCTGTCTCGAAAAACCAAACAAACAAACAAACAAAAAAAAAAGAATGACTTGTTTAAAAAAAGTAGGAAGCAATAAAAACCTAACACATAGTGGGTCTGGAGAGATGGCTAGTGATGAAAGTGCTGGCGGATACATCAGAGGAAACGAGTTCTATTCCCAGCACCCACAAGACAGCACACGGCCATCTGCAACTCCAGTTCCAGGGGACCCAGCATCCTCTTCTGGCCTCTTGGGCAACAGGTATACATGTGGTACACAGACACATGCAGGCAAAACACCCCCACACACAAAAATTTAAAAAATGTTATTGTATACAGCACACTATGCTGTGGGATGGTCTGTATGTCAAATGCTCTGATTGGTCAATAAATAAAACACTGATTGGCCAGTAGCCAGGCAGGAAGTATAGGTGGGACTAACAGAGAGGAGAATTGAGAGAACAGGAAGGCGGAGGGAGACACTTCCAGCCGCCGCCATGACAAACAGTATGTGAAGATGCTGGTCAGCCACGAGCCACGTAGCAAGGTATAGACTTATAGAAATGGATTAATTTAAGATATAAGAACAGTTAGCAAGAAGCCTGCCACGGCCATCCAGTTTGTAAGCAATATAAGTCTCTGTGTTTACTTGGTTGGGTCTGAGCGGCTGTGGGACTGGCGGGTGACAGAGATTTGTCCTGACTGTGGACCAGGCAGGAAAACTCTAGCTACAACACTACATACATGTCACAGAAATCACCAGTTACTTCTGGTCTTGAATGACATCTAAAAAGCATACACCCTTGTTCCTTTACAGATCAATGTTCCCTATGCTATTCTCCTGTTAGTAATAACTGGTCCTGATAGGTTACTTTGTGACAATTTTATGAAATTATATGTAAATGAGTCTATAGAAATAACAAAGCAGATTCAAAGGGAGCCTTGAGTAAGCTACTGTCCAGACGGTCAGCTGACAGACTACAACTGTAGCTATTTCAACAGGAGACACACTTTACTCTTTGCTTACTGCATCTTGAGAGATGAACCCAGGCAACAAAACTCATTGCTTTCTTCTACTTTAGAGCGAAAAGACACCGAGACAAGGGTTAATACTCACCAGTGTTTTGGAGTAACCTGGCTCAGGCTGATAACTTCATCAAGGATCTCATTTTTAGCTTTTTCAAATAGTTCATTCTAGGCAACATAGAGACAAGTTAGGATTGTCACAAGCCACTACATTTGTCCCATCTGATTTTCAGAGATAACCAAAAGGAGGACATGGACAGGGTGTGGTTGACTAAGTTTTGGTCTGAAGATGCGAGAGCAGCAAATGACCTTCTAGTCTCCTTTAGGAACAGCATTACTCAGATAAGGAGCAAGAAGCAGTCACAATGTCCACCCTTTCCAATTCTGACTGCAGTTTTTTAATATTACATTTCCACATAACAAATGCTAAAGAACCAACACACACAATTTAGTGATCAGTAATAGTAAGATAATGTTGGATCTTACAACTAATGCTATTTTAAAATCAAAGAAAAACATATTTAGTTCCCGTTAGACTCTACATGTCCAATATAAACACCAACAAAATAAAAGGCTAATGTATAACTAAAAACAAAAAACAGATTACTTAAGTATACATTAATAAGACTACTAAAGAATATTTGTAACTTTTTCGGAAATCATTTTAACAAGTTTTACATTCTATGATTCCTAATTATTTTAAAATGTTGTAATAGGGGGCTGGAGAGATGGCTCAGAGGCTAAGAACACTGGCTGTTCTTCCAGAGGTCCTGAGTTCAATCCCAGCACCCACATGGTGGCTCACAACCATCTGTAAAGAGATCTGGCTCCCTCTTCTGGCCTGCAGGGATACATGCAAACAGAACAATGTATAGATAATAAATAAATCTTAAAAAAAAAGTTATAATAGTTAAAATTACTGCAGAAAAGATAAATACTCCTATGTAATTATCATAAAGATCATAGCAATTTCGCTCAGCAGATCGACAACTCTGTAAGGACACAGTGAATTAAAGCATATACCAGACCGTGGGGCACTCAGATATTATTACCCTGTCGAGCTCTCGCAGGCGAGGGTAGTTATTCTTCCACTCCGTCTCCAGGTTAAAACGTGTGGCTGTGGAGAAAGGAAGATGCCCAGTCTGACTGTGAAGGTTACCCTCTACTTGTGTATTAGCCGAGTTTCTGAGCATGTCTTGGTGCCCTGATGTTCTGATGCTATTACTGTTACAGCTGTCTCAACTATTCTTCTCACTTCTAGTTTCTCCATGTTCAGCTCACAAAGCCACAGCTGGAGCAGTTTAGTGTAGCGGCCGGGAAAATGGACCCTGGCGCTGTAATTCATATCCTGGTCTAATGCTATGTGGCTATGTAAATTACCCTGCACCTCTGTTTTTTCATCTGTGAAACGGAAATAAAGACAACACGAAATTGCTGTAGGACTAAGTGGGATAAACAGTAAGTGAACTTTCCAAATGGCAAGAGGGGAGGAGAACGTGCTCTCAGTGGATGCAGCTATGGAAGCAAAGACTTGGTGCAGAAGAGTGTGGGCTTGGGGAAACAGTACAACACAGGCTTCCCGGTTTCCCTTCTTCCTGTAAGGGATGATCCAGGTTCTCCACAGGCTATGCAGCTTTCTCTAAACACTGCTGCAAACCCGCTGCTTCTGAGAACTCTGTAATGGTGCCTCTGAAGGGGAAAATCGGTTCTTGTATAATAGAAGGCTTGGTTTCTCTTTTTTCCACATGCTGTCCAATAGTAAATCACATGCCTGGATTTGTGGGCCTGCTTCAAGGAGCCAGCTTACCTTTGAAGCTATCAGCCTGTTGTTCAACTGACTCGCGAACCATTTTCCAGAAGCAGTCGGACACAGCAAGGCTTAGATTTCTCGTGGTGACCTGGTGTGCCTTTAGCATACTCGTCCTACAGGAGACCAGAGCTAGTGTGTCAGAATGACAAAGGAGCACTTACTCCACACTAACGCTGCCAAGTAAACTTTGTGCAATGAGGAAATGGGGTACCTAACCTGTCCAGCAAGGCAAGCACCAGCCACATGTATTACTGAGCTCTTGAAGCATGGCTAGTGTGGCTGAGGGATGGCTTTTGTTTTATCAAACACTGGCCAGTCTGGCGTGTGCACATGACCAGTGACCACCACAGTGGACAGCACAGTTCTACAGGCTCGTCACTTCCTTTCCTAAAGAGAATCCTTGGCTATGGCTGCAGGAACTGCCCTTTCTTCCTTCTGTAACTATATGGAGCAAACATGCTCGTCTATTTCCAGAAACTACGTAGAAACTTGCAGTGTAATTCTGAAATGGCTGTTTTAGTCCCTCTATTTTGATTTGCGGTTCAGTGTCTTATTTTCTGTCAATTTCTTCCAGTATCTATTCAGGAACATCCTGTTGTCACCTCCCACTCCAACTTTTTCTATTATTGTAAGAGAAATGTGCACACATATTTAAAATAGGAAAAATTAATCAAAAAATCACTTTCTAGGGAAACAGATGTAAGAGGTGTGAGAGTTGTCTCTCCGTCCACATCTGCAGAGGCAGTCTGTCCTGCCATCTGCTGCACCATGTGATAGACTGCTTCTGTTCTATCCAAGAGTGCTCCAGGACAGCCTCATTAGGCACAGACCACCACGTGGATGGAGAGCCCAGAAGGCTAACTATCCCCAGACACATCGGTGCAGTTGAAGCAGTTCAGTGTAAGCTACGTTCTCACTGTAGAGACTTTGAATATTGCTACATGACACCTACTTTAGGAGTTTTGAATTCTGAAAAAATTCTTCTTCATATTCCCTTATAGCTTCGATGCTTTCAGAGCTGTTTCCTAGGAAAGATGATGACCAAATTTTCATCAAGAAAATTAATTTTTATTATCTGAAAACAACAAAAGCTAAATTAAGTTATAAGGATCCATCTTTGCATACCTTTTCCTGTTACAACAGCAAAGTAACCGAGAGCTTTCATTGGGAAGAGCTTGCCTTCGATTATCTGTTGTATCTGTTTTAACAAATTGGAAAAACAAATGTGAAATATAGGCTTACTTAATTTTTAAAAGCACAACATGCAATTTAGAAAGCAAAATATTAAAAAAACCTCTATATGTATATATACTTATCAGCATATATATATATATATATATCTGTTCAAAACTGTTCAAAAGCATATAAATGTGTTCTGATTGTTATTTGAGGGAAATACAGTTAACTTTACTGTATTAAAAGTGTCTTATTAAAATGTGTATACCTAGATCAAAACTTGGAACGATTGACTCACAGTGTTGCTGAGTCCGACCTTGGCCGGAGTGCTTGTTTTACCGTTTCCTAGCTATGTGACCGTAAGTCAGTGAGATAATTTTAATACAAGGTTACTGAGGTTATGAGATAATGGCACTGAGCACAAAGCCTGGCAGAGAGAAGCACCCAAGAAATAGCTTTATTATTTTTTCCTTATAGTTGCTTTGAATATTTAAAAATTTAAATTGTTCTATTAAATTAAAAAATGACTTTTGTTTATCTGTATATGTATGTTTGGGCATGCATGTAGAGGTCAGAAGACAATTCATAGGAGTCATCTCTCTCCTTCTACTCTGTGGGTTTCAGGGATCAAACTCAGATTTGGCTACAGCACCTCTATCTGCTGATACATTTTGTGGGCCCTGATTATCTACATTCTCACCAAGCTGGATTATCTTTTACTAATTTCTCTTCTTATCCCTACTTGAAACAATATATTTTAGACTGGTTTTTCAACTCTTTTCAGGACAAAAATCCTTTCTCTAAGTGACATAAAAATCTATGGAGTCTGGCCACAGGAAAATGCATATTTATATAAATCTGTCATTCATACATGATGTGAGAATTTCCGCTTCCGGACGCCCATTCAGATCACCACTGTGGCGAGACAAGGCAAAGCTGGACTAAGACCGAATCTTCGCCACCGAAAGGCCTGAAGTAAGCTTCATCTGCATCTCCAGTGAAATCCAAAGTGACTGCCCCACAGAAGAAGGGATGAAAGCATTGGGGAGAAAGGAGGCCACAGACACTGTCTCTACTTTGCTCCTCCTCTTCCCGTGAGCACCAACACTGTCACAACAATAATGCCTTGCTCTTAAAATAAGGCAAGGAGGGCTGGAGAGGCGCCTCGGCCGTTAAAGGCTAGGCTCACAAGCAAAAACATAAAACAAGGCAGAGGGGCAGAGGCTCAAGGACAAGTTGCCAGAGCAGGCCCAAGAGGACCCTACAAAAGGTCTGCTGGCCTTTGTCTGGCATTCCTGGGCAAGCGATGTGGTATGTGCTGACCAGTTTTCTTCTGGGAATTTGGAATTTTGGTACCGCCTTTCTGACCAGCCTCTGAGAGAAGGCTTCTGGAAGCATGTGCAGGCTGCCTCTAGACTGTATCCCACGCATCTTCTCCTTCATGGCTCTGTAATGTGCCTTCGAGGCATCTATGACTATGTGGTGACCCTGTGGGTCCTCTGAAAGAATCACCGCACCTGAGGCTGCTATGTCTGGGGACCCTGACACAGAGGCAGTCCCACAGGTTTACGGTGGGAAAGACAGACATCCTCTGCTGTAGCAGTGAGGATAAGGACCTGATGCCACTGTTCTACAGGGACTACGGAATATGAATCTATCATTTGTAAACAGGCCAGTCACCAGTTACGCAGCACTTGGTGCCCGAGAACCATTCTAACCACTGTGTATTATTTGACTAGTAACTCATCACAACCTATGTGATCAGATCATAAATGTCTTCATTCCCATTAGATGAGGAGCCTAAAGCACCGACATACACACACACACACACACACACACACAACTTGCCCTCACCCTGCTTGGACTGGCTACATTTTTTTCTGCCAGGTCTACTTTGGTCAAAACAAATATGGTTCTTCTTCCATGAGGATCCATTTGACTGACCAAGTCTGTAACAATACTGCGCTCAGCATCTACAGATCCATCTGAAAAAAGAAAACAACAGTGTAATAATTACAAAGCTGAGTGTGAAAATGTAGTCTTGATACATTTACTTTAGGAATGTAGCCAATAAAAATCCCAACGATGTCAAAAGTGACATTTTCAGTCAGTTCCATTTATTACTAAAATGACAGGCACAGCGAGAACACACGTGCATGCGTGCTTACATGACAGATACCGCAGCAACACCTCAAGTTCTAAGAGGAGAGGGTGGGTGCAGTTGAGTATCCCTGGGGACTTACCCTGAATACACAGGATGATGGCATTAGGGTTCTGCATGTACGCTTTGCTGATACTGAAAATAGTCTCCTTTGTGTCAGGAGCCATGCCTGATGTCACAGTCTTGAAGAGAAAGGTTGTAAGTGTCATTAAAAACGGCTTCCACAGCAGGAATAAAATGAAACACATCTTCTGTATGGACTTACATTGATCACACCAGGCAAATCCACAAGCACCATCCTCTGCAGCCCAGGGCCTTTGACGTTTAAAGAGATGGTCTATTCAGGAAGGAAAAAAAAAAAAATCAGTCTCTTGGGGGATGAATTTCTTGAGAATATTTGTGGTGATAAATATTCTGAAAATCTTCTATCTTGTTCATTCAGATCTCTTATTTTTTATTCAGAAAAGTTATTTTCTTTTGATCCCAAAGTAACTATTCTAGAAAATTCTCACTACAATGATACATTATTTAGAGCATTAAAGAAAAAAAAAAATCTGTGGAGTGTGGTGGCACATGCCTTTTATCCCAGCATTTGTGAGGCAGGTGGATCTCTGTAAGTTCAAGGCTAACTTTGTCTACATACTGAGTTCTAGGCCAGTCCGGGCTACATAGTGAGACTCTGTCTCAAAAAAAGGAAAAACAAAACAAAAAACTAAAAAAAAAAAAAATCTTGAAAAGCTACAATCTAAGTAGCACATCCATATTAATTATTACTATCCATAAGAACTTGCTATCTCCAAACCATGCTGAAAGGATTGCTGCCCTTACCTCAGGGCTAACAGTACAGCCTTCTTTCACATTTTTCCTCATTCGGAGTTCGATTTCATGTCTTAATGCTGCAAGCTATCAGTGGAAAAGAACAAAGTCCTGTGACAATCTGAATGACAAAGACTTCACTTCTTTGTCTTAGAGCACAGTCATGAATCTGATTTCAATTCTACTTACGTCTTCCTCCTTGGTAAGGTCAAACTCCCGAGAGCTATCTTTGAACAAGGCCACATGGTGAGGACCTTCACTGAGAGTCACCTGAAAGGACAGGAACATATAAGACGCATTCACACTGACATTAATTCACAGCACCTGCCCAGTCCCGACAGGCCATCACTGCACCTTTATGCTACAGTCAGAGCAGTCAGCTCGGCTGCTCTGCACTGTGGCGGCACCTTGCTGACTGCAGTGAGACCGGTGAGTTCTCCGTCTCTCATGACCTAGGGTGCTGCTGGCCCCTCTCCCCCAGGCGATGCTCTGCAGACCACCAATCAGAGAAACTGTCCCTCCACAGCCTGAAGAATTCAGAGATGAATTGAGGGAGAAGACAGTTCACTTAGCCACCACTCCTCAATCCATTAACTATACAACAAGTTACAGATGGGGAAACAGCCTTACCGCCTGTGCTTCAGGTCTCACTCCACACAGATAGGAATGTTAGGATCCTGCTCTCACTCTTCTGGGTCTAACTTCTTACATCATTAGGGGGGCGCGGGCAACTGCTTACTGCTGCATGGTGACGCAATCTCTGCCTTAAAAAGCCGCACACGGACCCCCACCCTCTCTCTTTCTGTTTCCTCTCTGCTCTGCCCCCACCATCTTTCTGTCTCTCCAGGCCTGGTTTCTTTCTAATAAAGTCTTTCTAACTCTGGGAGTCGTAGCCGAGGCTTGTAACTTCTCCGCCCCGCCTGCCCACCCACCAGCACCGTTCATCCTTTCAAGGAAGAGTGTGGTGGAAGGAAGGTATGGTACTACAGAGACTGACCCTGGCTGCCAAGAGTCACGGCAGGCTTCTTAGGAAAGGCATTTGGATGGAATATTTAACAAAATGCAGTGACAGCGAGTCATTTTACAAGAGCTTCTAAACTTGCTATTCCTTAATCTTTAGTGTACACATTTCAGGGTATCATAATCATACTGTTAACATTGAAAATGTATTTGTTTCCCTGAGATAAACTAGGCAGGTTACACAAGAAAACAAAAACCAGCTGCTGAAAGCAGCTATGGTGGCTTGGCCTAAGTACCCCAGATCCCAAAGGCCTTAGGGGATTGTCCTCACCCCAGATCCCAAAGGCCGCAGGGGATTGTCCTGCAGCTATTTTCCTTGAGTACTTGCTCATTTGTGGTGCAGGGCAAAGGCTAAGAGAAAAACTGAAACTCCACAGCAATTACATTGCCAAACAGACCAAACAAACAAACAAACAAATGGAATTCGGGTTTTTAAGCAACTGTGACCTCAAGTGCCAAGATTGTAGCAAAAAATGAGCTGCAGAAATCAATCACCAGAAACCAACCCTCATCTTATGTGCGATGTCCCTTCAAGACATGGATATTTGGACCCAAGCAGAAAGCCGGGGTAAAGAAGCTGAAATACTAAGAGCAGATTTGACTGATCTGAGGAGGCACAAATAGAAGTACATCAAGAAGTAGGAGTCCTGAGGACCAGAAGGCCAATGGCCTTGTCTATTTGAAGACAGCCTCCTCCCAGGACCGTTAATTTCCTGAAGTATTACCCAAAGCCTCTACAGTTGCAGGATATTTGATCACACTGTGAACCCTGAGATTGCGTTATTTCCTGGAAAAACCTGTTTCTAGTTGTGGTGTGGCTCAGCCCTAGCGCACACCTTTAGTCCAAGAGCTTTCTGCTTATTGTAAACAGGATTAAATAAAGTCAACCATAAGTCAAAAGGTGAAGTAAGCAACCAGTTGACAGGAAGTGAACAAGAAAAAAACAATGAGGGTAAGAGGGAGTCAGGATGGAGAGAGAGCCGCACAGGAAGTAGAAGGGAGAGACACTGAGTTGGAGGAGTCTTGTTTGAGCTGGCTAGGAGAAAGGTCTTTTTCTGGAATGTCAGCAGAGGAGGAAGGTGCTTTCTCTGCCTCGCTGAGCTAGCAGGCTTTCACTCCAGCATCTGGCTCCTCAGTCTTTATTGATAAAACTGAATGATTGAGATTTTGATAAAAACAACACTCTACAATTATGGTACCTGTAGTAAAGTAAAAGATAAACTCCCGAAGTATTTATACTGATTACTGGGCATGATATGAAGCACAGGTTCACTCTGGGCTTCACCTGTCTAAACCGTCTAACTGGAAGTACACTAGACTCCCATTGATGGATAATGGATGTAGAATGGATGCACACCAAATACCAGCAATCAAGGAAGGAAGAACCACTAACACACAGCATGGTCCAGCTCATGGCCAGACCCCACAGAATACTGTGACTCACACTATACTGCTCACTACTCCACCTTGTTGCAGTTCCACCCAGACATCACTGGAAGGTTTTATTACCCGCCTCACTGTCTCCCTTTCTACCACAATTCTGATCACACTTCTTGGTGATTTCAATTTTCTCATTCTGAATTACTTTATCTTGACCTCTATCAGATGAATGTGAAAGAAAAACAATAACCAATCCTCCAACCACACAGATTCACCTGAAATTTATGCCCACAGCCTTCCTGGTGACTTCATTTACCCAACTTTATCAGCAGAGTTACTTCAATCTCCTAGAAAGACTCTGCTTTTATTCTCCTGCCTCAGTCTCCTCCTTTCTCTTAACAGCTGATAACCTGGAGACTTATTTCACCAAGGATGCAGAAGCAAGCAGAAAGCCTCTACACCACCCAGCCACTTAACTTGGCCCCATGGTAAACCAAATGCCTGGTGCTCAGCCTTGCTGAGCTGGTCCCTGGCTCTCAGGTCCCTTCCTCTTTGACACTTCTTTTCCTGACTCCCAGTTGATACCACGGTTCTGGTTCTGGCTGACCAGACTCTCAAGCTCCAAACTGCTTCTTTTTCCTTAGCCTAGCAGGTCCTGCACCTTAATGTCCATTCACTCCTTTGAGATCTTATCCAGTAGATATTTCATCTTTACTCCAAAATTTATGTCTCCAGTCCAGACCACTCCCACTCCATAAATCTGTACATCCAGCTACCTATTTATTATCTCCCTTTAGCAAGAAAATCCAACTCTGGAACATCTTTCCCAAACTGGACCTACCTAGATGTTTCTACGCAAATAACACCCTTTAATCTGTTCAGGTCAAAACCCAAGTCCTTGATGATCGGTCTCTTCTTATCAACCTGTCAACAAATCCTGTTGGTTGTACTTTAAAAATCGTTTCATGAGCCCACCAATTCTTTTCACCCTCATTAATACTTCCTGCATCCAAGTATCATCTAATCCAGCTGCCCTTCATGTGATTTGACCCACTTGCCAACACCTCTTTTCAACACAGCAGCCAGAGTCTTTTAGAAGGTACTAGAACTCTGCTTGAGACTTTACTGGCTTCCCATTTTATTTAAAATAAAAATCACACTCTGTAAACTGGTCTGACCTAATGATCTGCTCATCCCTGCCATTCATTATCTGTCACTGAGGACTTCACTGTGGCCCATTACACTGGCCTCTTTACTATTCCTCAAACAGGATTAACCCCATCACTTTAGGAGCTGTGCACCAGCTAGTCTCTGCTTGGAACATAACTGTACCAGCTTGCAACATGACTACTTCCCTCACTCTCGGTAAATCTTGGTTCAAATGCCACCTTAGCTACATCACCTACAAGGATCCTGTCACCCCCACTGGCTCCATTTCTAACATACTAAATAGTGTAAATATTTAGATATTTATTATGCTTATGGCAAGACTCTTCTTTAGTTTACTGCACACTGTCTAATGCCAGGTATATCCCAACTGTGGCCTATGGGCTACATGTACCCTAGAATAACTGTGAGTGTGGCCCAACACCAAACTATAAACTTACTTAAGACATTGATATACTTATTTATTTACTCATTTGGTAATATGGCTGCATGGTTCTCAAGTGTTTTGTATATAATACCACAATGTCAAAAGATTGCACATGCCCGGTATACCAATGCTGGCATATATTAAGAGCTGAAAAAATATTTGCTTAATCAAACAGTCTACAGTCATTTACTATCTCCCTGTCTCCGTTGGTGAGATGCTAGTAGTTTTATGTATGGGCAATGTGTACACACACACACACTGATACAAGCCTCCTTTACTTCAGTGACTTTGTTCTTGCAATGCTTCCTTGTATCCTTTTTTCTAGCTTAACACATCATGATACCCAGCATATAAATACTATGGGAAATTATCTGTGTTTGTTGAGTCCACTTCCAACATTCTCTTTCTCAGCCTCTGTGTCCTATTCCGAATACCATCAAGAGCACTTCCGGTATCACCTGGACAACCACTGGCCTGGGATGTCCTTTCCCACCCCTCTCCCTTCACTTATTCTCTCAGCTCTGCACATGTGCCCTGGCGGTGCCTCCCACTCATTGCCACAGGGGGATGCTTCCAAATGCTGTGTCAGAAGCCCTCTTACTGAAGTGAAGTAAGGAAGCGGAAGAAGTCTTCACTTGAATGCTCAAGTGGTGCCTTCTCTAAGGTCCTTCAGTGAGCTGGCCTCCTTCCCTACCTTCACTGGAGAACGGGTCATCATCTCCCCGGATCCTCGTGGGAATATCCGCGCTTGAGCAATCATTTCCAGAACACTTGTTTTCCCAGCACTCTGATCTCCAACCACAACAACCTAATCACAAGACAAACAGCACTTACGAGTATTTTTCTGATACCAAATTCAATGTAAGTAGAGTTTGAATGACATCATTTAAAAAAATCTTTTAAGATATTTATAACCAAAGGAAGTGATTTTTTTTTTTTTTAAAGAATGAGGATTGATGCATGTAGGTACTCTGAAAATACACATAGCAAAAGCATTAATTGGACCCATTATTTATAGTCAAATTTTTAGTTTTGAAAACTATGCTAATTAAGAGTTATTTCTAAAACTAAATCATTAACTTTCCATAAATATTTTCCAGAGCCAGTTTACATTTTACTAACATACTTTGGATTCTATTAGATTAAATTTCATCCATATGTTTAATTTTTTGCTCAGGTATATTATAATGAATGTATAATGGCAAATAACTGACAGTTTTCTGTCAAAACACATATATTTACTTTTATGGCCCCCAAATAAGGAGCCAACAATGCTTAGTGGTTCAGGTATCTCAGGAGTGCAGGATCATGAGGACCCAGGCAGAGCGGGTCCTGGTGATAGCAGGTCCCCGTCCATCCTCCCTTACCCGTGGCAGATGGTCTTGTGTATTATAACTGGCATCATAATCGGAGAGAACATCAAGAACTTCAGAGTACATATCAATCAAAGATTTCTGCAAAACAATTAGAATTAGCAAAAATCAGTGAAAAAAATCAAATGATAAAAGACCCCAGATATGCCACGAGAAAACACGTGGACGAATTCAAATTTGCATTGCTTTTCTAATTACAGAAATACATTTTCATAGTAAAACCAGTATAAGAATAAAAACTCCACTTCTTCAGTTTACTTAAAAATACACTGACTTACTAAAAAGTTCATTAATTTAGGATTTCATAATCTAATTAGATGGCAAAAGGGAAAGCTCATTAACATTAATAAGCTAACTAATGCCATAAAAGTCAAATAAGGGGCGAGGTGACCAAGTGACAGAGAAACTACTCTGTCAGACTCGGGTGTGAGAACAGCAGAGGAGAAGGTGGAAAGCAGGAGAAAGCACATGACAGAGTGAAGGGGGGGGGGGCAGGAAGCACACACGTGAGAGCCTGAGGACAGACAAGGACGGGAAAGCTGTTGAGGCAGCAGAGTATCTGAGCGCCCTAGGGATGGCAAAGGCTGTAATGGGAGTCAAGGACAAACGCCTGCATTGCTGTTCTCTGGAGACCAGGACGGAGCATGGCATCCTGAACACAACAGCGTCAAGTAAAATATCTACGGGAGAAGGAACAGTAACCATCAAACATTTACTAAGGTAAGTTTTAATACCGAGGTGGGAACATTATGAAAATGTAAGGATATTTTTGCCTCTTAATTCATAGAAACACCTGAAGGGCAAACAGCTGCTCTCACATCTGCCTAAAAATGCACACATTTCATTACCATTGTATCTTATGAGGAAAAGCACCACGTCTAAGGCAACTCTCTTTATTTCCTAACACTTGAGCATGATTTTTCAGTGGCCAAACAGCACTTGTAAAGACAGTCAGGCTTTCATGCAGTGGTGATGGTTTAGAGTCCAAGCTATTACACCATGTTTATTAAACTAGAATGACATCTTTGGATCTTGGTTCTAGAATGTGTGCCATGATTGACCATGGCTCTGGTATGCTGCAGCAACGTATCTTTACTTTTTCTGAGACACTGATTATAGCGTCAAACTTTCAAGTTAAAAGAATCATGTCAACTTAACACATCTGGCTTGGGTCTGTGGTGATAGTAGAACTTAATTTATTGATAGTGGTAATTAACAAGATGTTGGCTACAATAATACCAACATACACTTATTTTAAAACTTTATTTTAATTGCTGTAGTAGAAAACTTACCTCGGAAAGAAAGTGTCAAATTTCAAAACTGAAGACACATTGAAGTGGGAATACTAGTGAGATGGCAGGGGCAGGTGCTACTTAAGGAGTCCAAAAACCAACAGTCCTAATCTGGGGCAGCCAGGACAGCTCAGCAAGTGCAGTCACACGGCACGCAAGCCTGCTAGCCTGCACTCGATTCCTCGAACCCAGTAAACGGGGAAAGAGAACCAACCTCACAGATTTGTTCCCTGTCCTACACACACACACACACACACACACACACACACACACACACACACACACCACACATATGCAGACACACGCACACAGACAGACAGACACACACACGATAATTTTTGAAAAGCACTTAAAAGAATCCCAATTTTATAGATGTGGATGTTAAGTCTGAAGATAAACTAGGTATTTTATGAAAATATATTGATTCATAAGAATAAAGTCCTCTTTAAATATGAAGATTTTATGGGCATACTACATGATGAATTTGGAAACTACAATTTATGAAATATTTACATTGGCTAGAATTGAAAAAGACAATAAAACACTCCATAATTTATTAAAATTTTTTATCATTTAGGAGCTGGAGAGATGGCTCAGTGGTTAAGAGCACTGGCTGCTCTTCCAGAGAACCCAGGTTCAATTCCCAGTACCTACACATCAGCTTTCACAACCATCTGTAACTGTAGGTTTCAAGGGATCTGATGCCCTCTTCTGGACTCCACAGGCACCAGGCATGCACGTGATACATAGACATACATTCAGGCAAAACACCAATACATACAGTATTTTTAAAAGAAGATAAACTAGAACTACACAATGTAAAACGTCAAAGTTCTGAGACCCACCGAGTTCAGATAAAGTACCTTAAGTTTCCTGTGATGGATGCCTTTGTCATCCTTCTGCAGTACCAATTTTCTCAGCTCTTTGTTCTCCTTTTCCAAACGCTCCAAGATCCTCTGATACTTTAACTGCAACAAGACAATACACAGGACTGTGTAAGAAAAAGATGGGTTAACAAATAAATATTAAGTCTAATTAAAATCTCCCAAAGTTGTGAAGTTATATGACTTAACTAGTTACACTTAAAATTATTATTACACTTAGAAATATTCCATGACAATGTGGAGAAAATAAAATTATGACTATTTCAAGCAAGCAGTGAAATCCATAATTTCCATTATAATTTAGCATTTAACTTAAAAATTTATTTGCTTATGTTGCAGAAATAACTTAAAATTACTAGAAATTTAAGAACTTAAAGAAGTCTGGACTATACCTAATATTTCCTACAATTTCAAAATTAAGTCTCCAATATAAGGCTATTTGGCCAAAATTAAATTATTCTCATTTGACATCATTAAGAAAGATGGTATGATATAAAACATGAGCGAGTAACACCTTCGCATGCATCGTGTGATGACCCTTTACAGAAAGCCCCCTGAGTAGAGGTTTTACAAACAGGAAGCTTAAGGTTAGCAACACCTGCTAGCTTGTCCTAAGGTCACCGAGGAAAGAGCATTTAAACAGGTCTGTTAAGTGAGAGGCTTAAACTCTTCCAGGTTTGGTCAAATGTCCATGTCTGGAGAAGTTTGTACTTAGAATACTGATATAAAAACAAATACTTAAGAAAATCAATTTATTTAGGGTTATTATTTCAAAGTAGCTAAATGGTAACATAACTTTGCTTTTCAGGGTGAGCTGTTCAAACTGGTCATCTTAGTTTATACAGGAAATTAAGAATCAAACTTCCCCATAATCAGCAGAATGCATACATGTACAACTTATATCACATCAGAGAAAACATTTCTTAGACTTTTTTAGGTTTTAAACTCCTGAGAAAATGGTCAATAGCAGGAAATCAAGGTCCTATCCTTACAGAACATGCAAGTTAGGCCTAATTAGAGAAAACATCTCTAGTTAACTACATGGCCCAACACAAAGAGAACTACTGGATTATATGATAAACATATTTAATAAAGCATATCCTCATAGCCTGTAAGGATAGAGTAAGAGTCTAATATTTCTTGGCTGTTTAAAGTCACTAGTCACCCAGTTACTGAGCACTTGAAACAGTGTGCTATCTGCTATATGGACAACATGTTGAAATGATTTGGAACACATTGCATGAAGTAAAATACATTGTTAACATTAATTCCCATCTGTTACCCCTTTCAAATGGAAATTAAAACTTCCCATGCAGCCCGTGTATTTCCTTTACCCGACAATCACAGATGGGCTGACCCACAGCTCCGTATAGTACCTGTCCCTCACACAGTAGCCACACTAAGTGGGTACAACTGGAACCACCTATCTGTGGGGTACAGTTCCATGGCAGATTTCTTTGTACACACGGAATCAAGTCGGGGAGTCTACATTTTCCTTCCTTGATACAGCCTGCAGCCACTTCCCAGAAGCACAAATGAGCTAATGGGTGTGTCCTACCTGTGGCCAGCTGGGAATACAGATGTACACAAAACTGTAAAACATTATAAATTCTTTTGTGTGTGATTTCATTTTGTAACTTGATTGTGTGGTTCTTCAGTGTGAACCTTGTAGACAACTAGGTTGTTTTACAAAGTCAGAAGGTTGCACATGCTTACGTAGAACAAAAAAATTCTCAAAATGTAGGGTGTATCATAATTACCTTAAGGGCTTTAAAATGAAGACTGTATGTAGCTGGGTTTATGGTGAGTAGGCATTCAGGAGACTAAGGCAAGAGGATTTGAGTTCCAGGGCAGCTACCCAGTGAGACCCTCTCCCAAACCCAAACCATATAAACAAAAAAGAGCCGCAAAATGCTCCAAAGACCACTGAGTTCCACTGTCAGCGACTCTGACCCAGTGGGTTTAGGATGGGCTAAGAATCCGTACTTCTAATGAGCTCCCAGGGATATGGATCCTATGGCTCCAGGGACCACACTCTCAAAACAGTAATTTTTTTTTTTTTTTTTTTTTTTTAAAGAATAGTTTACTAAGTACACTAAAAGGGAACAGTGGTCTGAATACACAGGAGACTCCATGAACAGATCAAGGAAAATCACGTATCAGAAATATATAGTTGCTTGATTTCAATTAGACTGCCCCTTCTTTTAATTTTTCCCTAAAAAGACCCAAGATGATAAATACGCCTTGTGGCTTATAAAAATAAGTCTTAACTACTAGATGTTATTAGTACAGAATAACCGCTGTTGGCAAATCTTCTACCAGCAAGGAAGGTTGGAACTCATTATATTGTACAGAACTGATTTTTAAATCATCATTTCTACCATTAACCCTAAGAGATAGGCTTATACAAGCAGAATTACCTTTAGGAAAAAATTTTATAATGATTTCAGGTTTCAGAGAAGCAAAGAAAGGCTTTTGGGGACTCAGTAGAGATATGTGAAACTCAAATCTCTTTATTTTATATTTAGCCAAGCAAAGTGAAAATACTTTTACCCATTCCCCTCCCACAATAATTTTTCCTTAAAATGAGGGTAAGAATCACTCAAAATAGGAATCTCTACATAATGAATTAACCTGGTATTCACTTGGTTTCTTCTTTATTCCCTGTTTCTCAATTAGCTTTGGTAGATACAAAAAATACTGTTAGTGGTAAGGGTCTGTTACTAAGTATTCCAATTTTTTGCTTTGCTGGAAAAAGAACCTGCTGTCCAGATCCCAAAGAAGTCCCTGGGGCTGAGGATGCTGCTGTGTCAGAGTGCTTGCCCGCCACGTATGATGCCCTGGGCTCAGCCCCCAGCGGCTTGAAAGGGAGAAAGTGCTGGGTTCCCTTACTGACTAGAGTTACCTGAGTATGCAGAAGTTCCTCTTGAAGTTGGTCAATCTTCTCTTTGTCTGACACCTAAATATTTAAGATTAATTTTAGCTGAGTAGGTTTAAGATTACATTGAATATACAATAAGCTACAGTTTTAAAGAAGCACCGAGTCTATGCATATTTAAAATAAAATTTAAAACAAGTGAATATTTAAGATAATAAAAAGACTTGTACTCATCAATAAAATCAGTTCATCAAAATCTTATGAAATAGAAGCATCAAGGAGTCACTGTCTTGTCACCATTCTAGTCATTTGTTATGAAAGACTTGTTAGAAAAGCAGACATGGACATCGGGGTTTGCTCTATCAGGAGGTTGTTTTGTACTAAGGCACAGGAACCTAACATCTAGAGTACTGCATTTCTCCAGACACAAGCCGGGGATTCCAGGTCCAAGTCACTGTTCCCAGCCTGCAAAAGCTCATGGCTACAGCAGATCTTCTAAAGAACAACTTTCCTTCCTCACTATCAGCAGAGATGTGCACACCCAACAGACACAGGGACTAACTGGCATCTTCAGAGTTAAGTGGAGCCAGAAGCTTGTTTTTAAGTTCAATTCCAATGCAACATCCACTAACTCTCAACAGAACAAATATATCTGTAGAAATAAAACCAAGTTAAGCAACGGTAAAGCTGATTTGAACATAAAAATGAAATTTACAGTATTGTGTAAACTACTTCAAATTGTTATCAATAGTTCTAAGACAGACTTTTAAAAGTCTCCAAATTTCATTGTATAATAGTTTAAAGTCGTCACAGTACAATTATAAACAGAACATACAATGAAAACAGTGTCACATATGACAAGTTCATGTACATGTGCACTGACTTCTTGACAGGGCACAGAGTTGTCTTCCTCAGGTTTTAAATGATAATTTTTGTATTGAGGTAGACATTAATAAATCTTGTCCGTGCTACAGAATGTTATTTTTAGATTTCTAACTAATTCCAAATAACTTTTCCAAATCTTCCCATGTTTTCATAGGTGATAATACTTGCTAGGAATGACAGGTACATTTTTCTCCCTAATGTCTGTGTTTGAAAACCTCCTAACATTATTTTGTAATGAGATCAGTGACACAGATTTTGTTTTTAGCCTTGAGTGGTGACAGAGACTTCCTGGTATAATCTACTTTTCCATTTTATTATGTGTGCTCAGGTAGACTGGACAAGAATTATTAAGTCTCTTAAAGTGTCAGGAGCTAGGCAAATCAAAGAGCCCACGACCCAAAGACCAAAGAAGAACCAGATCACTCCATATTAAGACCACATATTAAGATCATCATTCTGTAATGTATGTGCATAGAAATTTGTGATGCAGATTAAATTCCTGACTCATTTCAAAGGTACTGGGATGTACTTTCTTCCACTAAATATTCATCCAACTGTAGCAAATTTACAGTAAGATATATAAGCACAAATACTTCCCAACTGTTCTTGCTTTACTTTTTTCTTCTTGAGACAGGGTCTTTCTATGTAGACCAGGATGGCCTTAAACTCAACAAAGATTGGCCTGCTTCTGCCTCCCAAGGGCTGGGGTTAAAGGTTTTTTGCCACCATGATCTACTTTGTTTTGGTTTTAGTTATAAATGTAAATCGAGTGATTTCTTGCAATAAATATATCTTGAATTACTATAAAAAATTAACATTACTCAGCATGTGGGACAATAATTAAGAAACTAATATAATTAAATTAAAAAGTTAAAATGTTAATATAAGCCAAGGTCTATAAAAGGTTAACTTAGTAGCTGGGTTAAAAAAAGACTACATAAGAAGTCAAAACAATCAATTAGAATATTACAAAATGGCATACTTCCTAGCTGCTTCATTTAATAAGGATCCAAATTAATGTTTTAAGTTAGGTAGTAGAGTAAAAACTGAGATCTCATTTTTTTCCCCTAAGATATAGGATAAAAAATTTTAGGTTTATAATACTAAGTATTAAAGATTGGTAGGTAAGAAGGCAACTTTTATAGGTTTTAAGAGACTAGCATGAGTTACTTCTACTCTGTCATTTACTGTAGTTATTTTTTAAATACATATGCATGTGGAGGTCAGAAGCTTAGCTTGGTGTCACCCTCAGGGACATTGTAACCTCCTTAGAGCCAGGGTCTCTCATTGCTCTAGAGCTCTCCAATTAGACTAGGCCGGCTAGCCAGGGAGCCCCAGGAGCCCTAGGCCTCCTTAGCACTGGGATTACAAGAGTGTGCCACCGTACCTGACATTTTCACATGGGTTCTGGGGATCAAACTCAGGTCCTCATGCTTGTGAGGCCTGTACTTTCCCCTACCTCTTTAGACAACTTAGTATGTGTTCCTCAGCTACTTGCAATATGAGACTCACATTTTGTGGTGTAATATATTTAGTGTTTATTATGAAATTAATTTTAAAGTCACCCTGTCAGGAATGAGACAACAGTCTTCCACAATCCCAAGGCTGTGAAACTGAGGGAGAAAGGGGGGGACCTTCCACACAAATGAGCTCAAGTGAAGAGAACCTTAGTTCCTCCTGAGAACACTGACTTCAGAACTGATTTCCTTCTAGTAAGTCCTCGTGGCTGTTCTGAAATAGTCAAATACGGATGTGAGAATTTCTGGAAAATTCTATCTGTACACATTCCTAGGAGGAAAACAACCTATGGCCTCTGGTGATCTCTTTGCTCAGAAGATACAGCCAAAAATTTTACTTCTAACAAAATACCAAAAAAACGAAGACTAGGTTCTTCAAGAACAGAGAAATAAATATTTAAAGGAATTAAAAGTGCCTGTGGTTTATTTAGGCCTCCTGCTAACCTCAGATGTCTGAAATGATAGCTGCAGGAACACAGATTTGGCCATGATGGTGAAGAGCTGACGACATCTCTGTCCTAGCCATAGTGGAGCAGAGGAAGAAAGCATGGAACTGGGCTTTCAGGACGGCACGAATGGGGCCATTATGGGCTGGCATCAAGTATTTTTAATGTGCCATTAAGATCCCACAAGGCAACTAACTACACAGTGGGCAGGACCAAGCCCTGGCTGGGGTCCCACTAAGTGTTCCTGTGTAGAAAAAGCAGACAGAAGGCCAGCTCTGTCACTCTAGTCACAAACCCCAAAGAGAGGAACAAAGGGGTTGAGTAAACAACCAGCAAATAGAACAGGAATGATATCCTGAAGTCTGAAGACTTGTAAAGCAGGCATGTCTGCTATTGCAGAAGATCAACCGGTACATCCCCGGAAAGGTCAGGATTAGCAGCATGCTGGTATAATGTTAAACTGCATCTTAGGTCTTGAGATGGCAGACAGAAGGGTCGCATTTCAATCCTATCATTGTGAAAAGAGACCAGATTGTGCTTGGCACTATATTCATATTTCTAACATTCCAGAACACACAAACTCCTCCCACTCCTTTCTGTAACAAACCTAAGGGTGGACAGCTCAGTGACAGCATCTGACATCTTAGAGTGTCTAAATGATAGAGTCACAACACATGGAATCAGAGGATGGTTAAATAAGCCCCTCCTCCAGATGTCTACTTTAACCACCGTGATGAGATAACTTGTTTCCTTCTTCTACTTATTTTATCCATCCATCGAAAAATGAACAATAGATAGTTAGTTGTTGGTTGTACAGCCACGGGATTGAGAAAAGCCAGGAAGTGACATTGAGTGAATTATGAAGGACACTCTCAAGCATTAGCCACCACCAAGATTAGCCAGTAGAAGCATTGCATCGAGTGTGTATCTGTAATATCCCTTGTTTTAGATGTAAGAGCAAACAAGAATCTAACTAGATATACTGACTCTTTTCCTGGGTAAGGTTTGTATATACACTGAATTAGTTTAAGATCTGCATATAAATGCATGATCATTACACTTCCTTCATTGTACAGAACCCAGAGACTGACCCTCTGGGGCTTTGACCTCATTGTTAAAAGCATATTTTTCAGAACTTCATGACAGCTTCAAAACCCAAGTATCTGAGTGACTCAATTGGATCACATAAACAATAATCCAGTTTCATCCTAAATACAAATCCATGGATGTTCAGGGATAACCTAATCTTCCGAACCTAACTTCCTGTACTTGAGCTTATGTTTTGGACTTTGTCTACACTATCCACTTTAGGGGGTATGATGTATCTTTTGAATTGAATTTGTTAAAGATAATTTCCCATGATGGAGCCCATCAACAGATTAAGGCGACATGATCTTGGCAGAAATGGCTGATTAGTGCGATGTATCAGTAGCCCCCGTAACCATCCATCACCTTGCGCTTCTGGTGGGCATAGCTCGTGCTATACTGGCCAGCGGCTCTGCGTGCTTCCTCTTCGTGCTCTTGAATTTGCTGTTGTAAGAGAATGAGCTCACCAAGCAGACCCTGCCATGAGTTTACAATGAGGAGAAGAGGAAAATTGGGGAGGAGAACAATGTTAAACCAAAGGGTACAACAGAAGAACAGATGCAAGACAGGGAGGGATGGAGAGCTTAAAACACAAATGGAAACTCACGCACCCACAGTGCCATCATCCCACAAATGGGCTCTGCACTGCACTTCCATCTCCCTCAGGAAAAATAAAATAGCATGGTTTACAAAGTGAAGGTGAGCGTGCAGAGACTGCTGACTTAATGGCCGGCCAGACAATGGCAATACAGAGGGGAACTAGACTAACGGGCATGCTCAAGGAAGGCAGCATGGCAGCTCCCTGGACTCCTTGGTAAAACTCTTTATAAAATTGCCAATGTATACTAACTAATGTATGCTGCTGACTTGAAACATTACATAACCAGTTTGACTGCATTTTCACTTTTTATGAGCTGTTTTGACATAAAATAAAATAGCCTCTGAGAAAGTAACTGAGTGCATACCAATTACTAAAACAAAACAATAAAACATAATTAAGATACAGAGACAATACAGTTATTATGAAAACTGACAAGTAAAAGCTAGCTGGACCGTATTACCTTTTTCCCCCTCCCAACACTGATTCTACTCAATCATTAAAGGTTAAGCTGGTACACTGTGAGTACATGTGCTCACACGTGGTACAATGGCACAATACTAAAACACACGTGACCTTCTGCCTACTGAGCTAAGGGGTCCCTTTATGTTGTAAACTGCTGCCTATGAGCTAGCCAACTTTGAGGTAAGTGAAGAAAAAGACAACTGAGAATCAACAGTGATACTAGACTGATGTTTTCTCAGTCAGAAAAACTAAACGGCACGTTCCAACAAACAATCAATTTGAACAGTGTAGTGTGTTCAAAAACAAGGGGCTCAGACTTACCAAGTCAAAGCTAAAGGCAGCAAAGCTAGGAATCACTAAACCAGCCTAAACCAGGACTTGAGCTTCAGATTTCAAAAAATAATTGTCAAAAATACTGGTTTGTAGTATTAGAAAGTCTCTTAAAATAAAAAGGCTGGCTGACAGTATATTCAAATTTTAGTTTGTAGAAAGCTTAATTTACTCTACATATCCAAGAAATTAGGTAGCCATAAAAAGAGTTCCTAAAAATAATACAGGCACAGGGGTAGGGGTGGGCTGCATTACAGTAAAACGTTTTAAGTTATAGAAAAACTGATAGGAAATTTGGGGACTTTCGTTTTGATACTATGATTATGTCAGTATGAGACAATGAATGAGGCTGATTTACGGCAAATCACAGGATGAAAGCAGCTGACGAGAGAAATGGCAGCACTTGTTCCCGATTCCATAGTACAAAAGGACTCATCGATGACCCATCTACTGATGCTCTCAAGACATACATATATAGATGTAGATGTAGATTTATGATCACTGACAAATTTATCAAAGTCACTGCCAGCCATCTTAACTATTCCCATCATTTTTATCATTCCGCACATCAAACAACAGAAGGTCATTTAGCAGGGTTGTGCACTAGCACATTATCTTGATCACCATGTCTTCTAATCACCCAGTATCTGGATGACACAAGCAAGTGCTTAAAAAGGCTTCCTGTGTTAGCCTGCAGCTGTGTCCAACACAGCACCCATGGGCCACACGCAGCACAAACTTACTTAAACCACTGTATTTGTCTGTCTTTTTTTAAAGTCAATTGTGCAGTTTTCAAGTGTGAATTTTGTAAATGACAACCAGTGTCACAGTGTCAAAAGGTTGGACATACCTGGTAGAATACCTGTTAATATTTACATACCACTAATACTGACTTATAAAATGCCAAGTAATTTTGACTTAGCTTAACTACCCCACCCTGAATCACTGCTTATATCTACACACAGCTATACAGTTAATTTGTAATATCTATTAGACTACCCGAAACCACTCTTTCTAGCGACACCTCACTTTCCTTCCAAGTCTGTTACTGAAGCACTGTTACTGAAGACTGGTGAAATTAACTGTTACCTCCTAAAAAAAAGTAGGAGAAAACAAGAATTAGACACAGGAAAAAACGACTTACACTAAGCTATGCATCTAAGCTCACTCCCCAGCTTTGAGGACCAACTAATCGGCTGTGCAGCTGCCAGTCTCTGAGCAGCACAACAGCCAGGAGACAGATGCACCAGACACACGATGTACAAAACACACCTTTGCCAGCAACACTCTCCTGAGCGTGAACGCTTTTCTCTCAAGGAATCACTTAAAGTGATTGTTACAAATCACAATGATTATGATTAACAATTACAGAAGATAACTTCTACAATTTACCTTCTGTAATTTATCAAAAAAAGAAAAGAACTCTCCTATTTTTTGGAGACAGATCTCACCATGTAACTCTGGCTGGCTCTGTAGACCAGGTGGTCTCGAACTCACAGAGATCCACCTGCCTCTGCCTCCCAAGTGCTGGGATTAAAGGCGTGTCCCACCGATACTCTTTAACACTATTTCGGTTGTTGTTAATTTGACACTATAATTTTGTCTCATGTTTCAGGTATAACATTCACAATTGTAAAAAAAATGACAGCATTAAATCAAGAAACTTAGTTATAGCTAGAGTTCTAAAAACCAACTGAAAATGCTAGCTTAAAATTTAATGAGTTTGGTAGGAAAGATTTTTAATAAATATGAACTATTATGCTATGGTCTAAATACTAGCTCCCACAAATTCCTAGTGAAACCTAACCCTCATTGTGGTAGTAAGAGAACCAGGGTCTCAGCATGGTGATGAGGTCACAGGCCTCCAGGTCAAGTGTTCTTGTAAGACAGACGCCAGGAGCTGCCTAGCCCCGTCTGTCAGGTATACAGACAGTGCTCATCACATGTCACTCCTGCGGGCACCTCGTTATTGTAGTTCAGCTCTAGGATTGGGAGGAATACACTTCTGTTGTTTGTGGCCTTTCTTTTATAAAGCTTGAACAGGCTAAGATAATTACCTCAGCTGCTATGTATGTTACCCAGACGGGTCTCAAAGGCCTGGCTTCCAGCCAGCCTCCTATCTCAGCCTCCTGAGCGCCTGGGACCATAGATATGCTCCACTGTTTATTTTAATACCTAGCATCTTAACTAAGGACCACAGATATGCTCCACTGTTTATTTTAATACCTAGCATCTTAACAAAGGACCATAGATATGCTCCACTGTTTATTTTAATACCTAGCATCTTAACTAAGGCCTGACGTATCAGAGATGTGTTATCACCCAGGTAGAGCAGGGGTTGGCACATGTTGCTTGAGTGAGTCAAAACAGCTGATTTTTACCTACCAATCACCTGTAGTTTCTAGTTAAAGATAATTTAAAAACTCTTTAGAAGCTACCAGGTCAGTCCTACAAATCATTTTCCCACTTTCCACGATCTCCAGAAGACTTCATAACAAAGCAAGGAGAAGAAATTAATCAAATGTTAATGTACCATTAACACCTAACAACTCATAGCATGTTGTCATTGTCCCCTTAACAGCTTTATTTATTTACTTTTATTCCTCACACTCTTTCAAGGGGATCTCCTTTTTCAACAGAGGAAATAAGGAACTCAGAAAAGCTAAACGATTTGTAGAAGTTTACAGTTTAAAACAGGAAAAACAGGACCTGTGATTCCAAAGTCTGCATCAGTACCACCCAGTAATAGTGCACAGCTATTTTCAAAGTGCCTTTGACCCATTACAATCAACCTGCCTTTCCAAGAGCACAATGGCAGACACATCCAGATTACTGAAGAGCAGAGTTGGCGGCCTACAGTGGGCAGGCTGAGTAGCTGAGAGACATTATGGTCTGCAAACCTAAATAAACTATTTCACATCGGGACCCAAAACGTAACATTGGCAGGCTGAGTAGCTGAGAGACATTATGGTCTGCAAACCTAAATAAACTATTTCACATCGGGACCCAAAACATAACATTTGCCATACTATGTTTTTGTTTAGTAAAAGAACTTTAGGCAATATTCCTAAGCACTACTTTCCAAACTTAGAATAATTCTGCTATTTGTTTAGCTAGAAACAACTGGTTTTCTAATATATAACTGCTCCAGATATTTATGAATGCAAATTTGTTACTGGTTGTCAAAATGAAACGTCTTCCCACTTTGGGTTATTTAATTTGCTTCAATCAGAAACAGCATACTATATATTTTACTACTTGGACATTTTCTACAAATAGTTTTAAGAGATAAAACAGCTATCAGTAATTATCAATATTACAATTTACACTAAATCTTTCTGTTTCTAAGTGGCTACTTACAACAGTATAGTTTATTGATACATGTTCATAGTATCTCTTACATGACATAAACATGCAGCGTGCTTCTTTTTAGGCAATGCAGTAAGGCTGTCTGCTTCATTCCATTTTCCTCATGGGCATTTCCCTACTTCTGATCGCTCAGTTTCTGATCTACTATACACGTGCTGTGGCTTCTCGCCAAGAACTATCTCATCTACACTTGCATCTGTTAGCTGCGCAGGAAACAAGAATTCTTCAAACCTGAGGTTACTTTATGATGCTGGCTTACAAATCTTGAGTCCACTCACTCACTCAAACAGGCTTTTTACCAAGTTCACATGAATATTTCCTCCAGTGAATAAAAATGTAAAACTTTTTTCCAAATTTTAAACTTTTGATTAACACGACCATTTATTATAAAGTAGGATTACTATATGCCAATCATCCCTCAATAAAGTAGTTCAAGCTAAAACTGAATTTGCTACCCTTTTCAATGTTTATTAACGAAGACACATATAGACCTTTTGATCAACACAGCGTAAACAGTGTCCACAGTCTAAACGGAAGTTCAGGTAGAAGCAGATGATTGCTCAGGCTGAGCAGTCACATGGCTTCTGTGCTTTCTGAAGATCTCCACTGTAACTTCCCAGACACAGACAAGTCTAGTGAGCTCGGGATAGGAAGCACAAGCCATCAGCTGATTGTGTTGTTCATTCTCAGGCCACATTACGTGATACCTGTGTTCCCTAACTCCCTTTACTTTCAGCTGGCTCTGAGTGGTCCTAACTATTCCTCTACTGCCAAGACTTTTCCATTCTGCCCTATCAGAAAGGACAGATCTTCATTTCCGTTCTAGCTGTAGAAATATATTCCACTTACTACTTTGTTTGTTTGTTTCTTATTTTTTTTGAGACAGGGTTTCTCTGTGTAGTTTTGGTGCCTGTCCTGGAACTCACTCTGTAGACCAGGCTGGCCTCGAACTCAGAGATCCGCCTGGCTCTGCCTCCCTAGTGCTGGGATTAAAGGCGTGCGCCACCACATCTGGCTATATTAGCATGTACTATAATTTGATTTAACCTGAGTTAAAAGCAGCATAGGTACAATTCTATACTTAATATTTACAATAAATCACTGGAAAATTGGTAAGCTTAAACAATTTAATAAATATTTTAAAATTATATGTGTATGTATGTATCTGCATGTGGAAATGTACACATGCAAGTGCACTACCCAAGGACTCCAGAAAAGGGTGCCAGATCCTCTTTCACTAGAGATTCAGGTGGTTGCATGGGAAGTCCAGGAAGTGCCCTCAAACAGCTGAGTCATACCTCCAGCCCCCATTAGTAAGCTTTAATTGGGGAAAGTAATTACCATAAATTAAGAAAAGGTTTAAAGGAAAGAGGCTACAAGGGGCATTTACTGTCAAAGAGGCAAGGGAGTACATTTTAAAAAAAAGCAACAGATTTATTTTCATGTCAATTGGATAAAACCAAATCTACAAGAATAATTAAAATCCCAAAGATACATTCTCTTGCTTCATCTACATTGCAGAGGTCAATTACAGATCATTCATTTATCATCATGGCAGAGTTTAGGGTAGTCATCTGAGCTGAGTCTAAAATCAGTTCTCTATTTACTAACGGGATCCCACGCAGTATCAGTGAGAAGGCAGACACTGACTTACCTAATCGATTAGGCAAAGGCACTGCCGCGGCCTCTCAAGGGTCTACCTGACCACACTTGGAGCGAGGGCTTCCTCTCAGGTGACCTGATCTCTGCACCTTAAGTTTATTGTTTCTTGGCCAAAGCTTCTCCTGGCTCAAAGTAGTCACATTTGATAAGCTATTTTCTTCCTTTCTTTTCTTTTTTCTTTTCTTTCTTTCTTTCTTTCTTTTTTTTTTTTTTGAAACAGGATTTTTCTGTGTAGTTTTGGTGCCTGTCCTGGATCTCGCTCTGTAGACCAGGTTGGTCTTGAACTCACAGAGAGATCCAACTGGCTCTGCCTCCTGAGTGCTGGGATTAAAGGCGTGCACCACAGCCGCCTGGCCAATAAGCTATTTTCTAACCCTACTGCTCAATGCACAAACCATCAAGAGCGTTCCTTAATTAAAATTATGTGTATTAAAAACAGGTCAAAATGAAAGCAAATACATATTCTATAGTATGTTTTACCTAAAAGGTGAAGGAAAATAAATCTTGGAAAAATATTTAAAATTTGGAATAGCATAAAAAAAGGTCCAAGTTGAAAGAAATGGAAATACAGAAATTACTACTTCTTTCTGCTCAATAATCATAAAATTATCTTTCCCATGATGCTTTAAAATTCAGTATAAACTACATAGTGTATTGCTGTGGATATCGCTATATGTCAATAAACACTGATTGGCCAATAGCCAGACAGGAAGTATAGGCGGGACTAACAGAGAGGAAAATTGAGGAGAAAGGAAGGATAGAGAGACGGCCTGGAGCCGCGGCCAGAACAAGGAAGATGTAAAGTACCGGTAAGCCACGAGCCACGTGGCAAAGTAGAGATTAATAGAAATGGGCTAAATATAAGAGTAAGGGCTAGACAATGATAGGCCTGAGCTAATGGCCAAGCAGTTTAAATAATGTAAGCGTCTGTGTGTTTATTTTGTAAGTGGTTTCTGGGACTGGCGGGACTTGGGAGCTGGCAGGACTTGGGAGCTCGAGAGAAATTTTCCAGCAACAAATGGCGCCCAACGTGTTGGCAAGAGTTTCCACCTAAAACCTGAGAAAAAAGATACTAAAACGGAGCTAAAAACAGTTCCTAGTTGTCTCTCTCAAGTTAGCGGCAGCCTGCGTGTTTGAGTCACTATGGCGGGTTCCTGGCGTGCACGCTCGACCTGCAGTATGGCGGGAATGAGGCCTCTGCCAGTGGCACATTAACTGCGTGGTGGATTTAGCCTTTGCTAGTACAAAACAAAAAAAGAGGTTTCTGGGCTACACGCTGCTTTGATAGAAGCATAGACCCATGAAGGCTCCCAGAGCTGACGGTAAACGTATCACCGCCATGTTGGGAAGCTGAGGTGGGCGGAGCCAGCAGCCACAGCGCCATTTCAGTCTTAGAATGCTGCAGTTTAAAGCAATAGGCTCAAGGTAATATAAAAAATAAGCCACATAAAGATGGCTACCACACAGAGAATCTGGATTATGTTCTCTTTGATATTTGTAACTGAAGAAAAACATTTGATTGCAAAAGCTGTTGAGTTATGCCAAAATGTAAATTTTAAAGGTACTTTGACTTCAAAATTTGGATGTAAGGATATGTTGCTTTGGAAAGGAAGCTCTGCTTTTGTTTCCACAGAAAGCCAGAGGCTATGGATTTGTTCCAGATTAAGATACATCAGGTTTGACCAGCCAAGACCACCTGAAAGGTCTCCAATGACACCATGGCCCAGATGATACAACATCCAGAATGGTTTGAAGGCAACTGGCTCAGACAATACAGCCTCATGGACTACTCCATAATCCTAAAATTTTCTTTGTGTCCCCATAAGATACAGCGCCCCCCTCCAGCAGGAAGTAGTAAGAGAAGCTACGCCCAAATTCCCAAATTATATGTAATTTTACTATGTTAATGTTAAAATCTTCCTTTTTGAAAAAAAAGAAAAGGGGAAGTGCTGTGGGATGGTCTGTATGTCAAACATGTTGCTTATTGGTCAATGAATAAAACACTGATTGGCCAGTGGTCAGGCAGGAAGAAATATAGGCGGGACAAGGAGGAGAGAATTCTGGGAAGTGGAAGGCTGAGGAGACACTGCCAGCCGCCACCATGACAAACAGCATGTGAAGATGCCGGTAAGCCACAAGCCATGTGGCAAGGTATAGATTTATAGAAATGGATTAATTTAAGATATAAGAACAGTTAGCAAGAAGCCTGCCACGGTCATACAGTCTATAAGCAATATAAGTCTCTGTGTTTACTTGGTTGGGTCTGAGCGGCTGTGGGACTGGCGGGTGAGAGAGATTTGTCCTGACTGTGGGCCCGGCAGGAAAACTCAAGCTACAGTGTATATTTAACTTAAAATGTTTATAGAATATTTTGCTTATAAATTTATTTATCGAGGCATTATTTTTATAAAACTTTACATGTAATTATTTCTTATTCCAGTTCAAAAAGATGAAAGTAAAACTTAAGAATAAGATAGCGGGGCATGCCGGGCGGTGGTGGCGCACACCTTTAATCCCAGCACTCAGGAGGCAGAGCTAGGCGGATCTCTGTGAGTTCAAGGCCAGCCTGGGCTACCAAGTGAGTTCCAGGAAAGGCGCAAAGCTACACAGAGAAACCCTGTCTCGAAAAACCAAAAAAAAAAAAAAAAAAGATAGCGGGGCATATGATTAGAAACGCAGAGTAGCTCCTGTTAACACCTGTTCTGTACCATTCATATGGATTTGTCTGAGAATGTACTCAAACTGATGTACTCTCAATGGACTCATCCATACACAACCATGTAGGTTCTCAATATATAAGAACTGACTTATTTGCTAATAACTCACTTTCTATTCTCTCATATCTTTTCTCTAAGCTAACGTAAGTCTCCAGAAGAGGAAGTAGGTTCTGTGCATAAATCTGGTATGCCCTGTACATTCTCAGGCCTTGTGGAGATCTGTGAACATGTATGAATGAATATATGTTGGTCTGTGAAGTCCCAAGAAAGAGAAGACTGCTTAAACGTCTACACCATCCTTTCCCACATGTATTTTCTAACAAACCTGGGATGGTTATTTCTCAGAGCATAACCAGAAGGGATGGGCACCCCTGATTCTATTCCAGAGCTGCTGCAGCTACACCTACAGTTTTCACTTAGTAAGCAGACCGTTTGTATTTTCTAGTAATGGATTAGCATTTTCAAATCTTTGAAAGAGAAAGGAAAAGTCAAGTTTTTCAGGCCTCCATACTTACCTTCCTATAATGCTTGTCACTTTCGGATCCATGATCTGTTGCTCGAAATGCTGTTTCTCCAGGTGACCCTTAAAGATAAACACACAGTTCTTTAAATTCCCCAGTGATGTCAACAGCCCAAGCTAAATTCCAAATGACATCTAAGCAATTCCAAAGTCACTGGGGTGGGGAGACAGGACACGGTGGCAGAGTGCTTGCCTAGTATGCACTGGATCCCCAGCTCTGTGAAATGCAACCCAATCAAAACAACCCCAGACAGGCCAGGTGTGTGCCCGCAGTCCCAGCACCTATGCTCAGGAGATGGAGCCCGGGCTCCACAGCGAGCATGGCTCAAAGGAAACCAAACAAGGTTCGAAGAATATGTTTGTATTTCTAAGAAAATGACTGGCAATCAATGACAAAAATTTTCAAAACCAATCCATTTTTAAAATATAAATGAAAGTTATAATAAAAAGGAGACAATCTTTGGTAAGGACTTTTTTCTTTAAAAAACAAGGGAGTACTTACAATTTAGCCAAGTATCACTGCCATCAGACAACGTATATAACACAAGGCAGATTTAAATGTCACTATGACAGGGCAGATGAGACAAGCTAAAATTACTTTTCATTTCAATTATCAAAAATAATTTTTTTTAAGAAAACACTTTGGCTAAGCAAATTTTCTTTTAATAATTTTAAGTCATGTATTTAGCAATTTTAGTTTTGTCATAAATGTAATTCTTTTATTATTTCCACCACAAGGATATAAGTTTGCCTAATATAGTTCTGGGTTTAAAGATCAGCATATATAAGCAGGATTACAAATTTGGTCTGCAATTTTATTCGTGACTAGTTTATTAGAAGCATGTAAAAGGCATGTTAAGGTCAGCAAAAATGTCTGGTTACACACCTAACAAGAGAAGTGGGCCAGAAGCTTCTATGACTTCACTAACCAATTTGTGACCTGTGAAAAATCAGCAAAAGGGGAAATAAAAATTTAATAAGAATAAGCAAAGATGTCTGAGATCTCAGACTTATATCATATTAGGGCAACACTTGGGCAACTACGCCAGGATAAACCTCATAAATTGTATCTTATATGGCCTATAATAATTAGGTTTTGTTTTAAAGTAACAATAGTGGCTCTAAGCAGTCATGAAAAGCAAATGCATAGGTAGTCTCATCTACTTGTCAAGAAGCAGTATTTTTTTATTCACCGACTAAAAGCTAAGCACACATTTTCTTACAAATTTTCATTTGATTAGGCTAATGATTAAAAGTATTGTGCAAACTTTGTGTTTATCTTGTGTTAAAATGCTTTTGGGTTTACAATGTTTTAATTTAAAAGATGAGAACAAATATGACCATCCATGCCTTTTCCCTGAGGTTCCTAAGTCTTGAAGTTAGGTGAAAAGTCCCTCCTTACCTGTGGTGAAGAAATCCTTCAGTAAGCTGAAGCTTTCAGCAAGCTTGTCCAGGTCGGGAGCTAACTTAGCAAGGTCTTCCGAACTGGGCAGGGCTTTTCTAATTTTCTCTGGAGAAGACCGAAACAGGAGTCACAAACAGTCTCAAAGCAGGACAGAGCAAACAAATGAGGACTATAAGTGTGTCAACCTGTTTACACCTCAAGCCAGTCCTACAAAACACTTCCTACTGTCAACTCTACTTACAGATGAAAATCTAGAGCACACAGCCAGGGAGTGAGGGGGCCAGGCAGGGTTCAAGACCCGGCAGCCCAGTTTAGAATCTAGACCCTCAGTTACTACACTGAGATACTGGCAGATACATTCTGTTGCACAGTACTAACATGAATTCTTTTTTAAAAAATGAAATTGTCCCTTTCCTAAAAATACCTTTGTTAACATGGTTACCTTTAAGAAGCACCATGATAAAGCACTTATGCAGATTAATTCCACCTCCGTATGTCTTAAAAAGGGACTGAAGGAAATACTCCAAACTTTTTAAGCTCATCTTGAGTTACTTGCAATCAGCTATTGAACTTTACCCTATCCTCACCTACTTGTTAAGGGAGGGGCGGGATTTCTAGGGCTGAAGCCACTTTGCATACTAACAGACTTATAAGGAACTTGGCTGCAGAAAGTACAAATAACCAAGGTAGTCAACCAAAGAGAGGGGTTTTTGGTTAGGGTCCTAGTATGTGTGATTCAGGCAATATTGCATAATACTGAAAATGATGTTTAGAAAGGCTGCTGGCAACATGGAAATGCAGAGGATGTGCTAGGTAGCAACATACAAAATACCAAGGGACATATCCCCATGACGGTACAATTTTTAAATAAGAAACCAAAATGTTAGCCACAGCCAACTAACAAGCAAAACCAGAAGAATATTCCATAAGAGTGGTGGCAGCCATGTTAAAATGACAGACCGTTGGATACTTCAGTCTCATACTTTTTTCCCTCTGGGTTGGCAAAATGGCTCAGTGGGTGAAAGTGCTCATTCCCAGGCCTGTCAACCTGAGCTCGTCCCTGTACCTACAGGACCCCTTTTAATTACAAAAAAACCCAAAATGTCTTTTGACCTTTACATGCATGCCTTGGCATGCACATGCGTTTCTGTATGTGTGTACACACAAGTGTAATGCACACTCACACACATATAAATAAATGTAATCAAAATTAATTTCTTTTACAGATTATTACTTTCATTATTTAAACTATCACATATTAGACTCAAAAGTTAAAACTATCAATGCAACTATTTCTATCCCACCCCCTCGAATCCAAAAGCTATTTTTAATATTGATGATACAAACCCAAATCAATATACTCATCAATTTCCCATATAAAGTCAGGCACAATCCACTTATAGTCACTAAGGTCTGGTATCATATCTTTCCATTCATCGAAGGTCTAAAAGACAAGAACATATGTCAATCAGATAGTCTAAATGACAATATAAAGAGAAAGCATGTTGATTAAAACAATCTACTAGGAAATGTACCACATGCAGAACCTTTACGGCACGAATTTATGTGAGCCCAGGTCTTTTAAGAACAAATCAGTAGGTGAGTATGTAGAATGAAAGTAAGTACTCTTCTATCAAATGTGGGAAATGTAAAAACTCACAACATTCCTACTTCAAACAGGGCTCATGTTGGCATTAAGTAACACCATGAAGCAAGGAAGATGGATGGGGAGAGGTCACCTTGCCTCTGGACCCAGGGCTCTCAGAAACAGTCCCGTGAACATGCCACCTGACTTTCTCTCCTGTGCTTAGTAAGTGGCAATGTCTAGAACCAAACTTAAGTCTTCTTACTCCCAGACCAGGGCTCCATCTTCCAGATCATCGATAATTATAGTTAATATTTAAATGGAACCATTGAAACAACACAGGACATTGCAAATATGTACAGTTAATGTTTCAACAGCTAATCATATTTTACTCCCTAAAGAAAAATGACAATTTCTTCCTACCATGCTATACAAATTTACGGTATTTGGAATAATTAGACCTGTAGTAAGAAAGTCAACTCACTTTTTTGGCTGTATAGCCACCTCCAACAGCAGATCCCAGTATGATATATCGAAGTTTTAAGAGCCTTGCAGCTAACCTTGCTGGCCAAAAGTTCCTGCGGGGCTGGTAGCCATATTTAATTGGAGACAGTTTTAATTTATGTAAAGAAAGGTTAGTCAGAGAAGAGAACTGCTGAAATGATGTCCTTAATTGGGGTCTTTGAAGCTTTAGGGCGGGATGATGTGAACGATAAATACTTCGTGAAACCAGATGTAGTTTTTGGAGTGGGAAGTTTCTTTGTATGCCAGAGCTGTGTTTCACTAGTGATTGGCAGACTTCACTGAAAAAACAAAAAGGATGGGGAAAACATCAGAGAAGGTAACAATGCCTAGGAACCGACAGAGAAGAACACATATGCATACTGACCCTCCATGCCCCATCACATAATAGTTTACATTTGCTGTGTGCCAGCTCATTCAATCCTGTCGAAAACCCTACCATGAAAATAATTACACTAGCCCCATTCTACAGACGAGGGAAAATGTAGGACAAAGAAATAAACACAACTGCCCAAGAAGACACTAACCGAGGAATAAAGGTGGAATGTAAGTCCAGGCACAGGGACTCCTGACTCTACATGTTAATTTACTATATGTGGGGTGTGATATTACTCGTCCAAGGAATTGAAACCAAAGAAGGAAGAGGTAGGTACTAGTTTCCCAACAGCTGTGCACTGTATCAGCTGGTAACAAAAGGGCATGCAAAATTCTGCTTTTAAGGACAAAAATTCTAGCAGTCAAGAATATCTGCTTGTTCTGCCTCCCAATCCTAAATTAGTCCAGAAATGGAAATTAAGTTAATCTTGGTTCCTTTGGAAAATGCAAGTAGCAGAACATCCCTCAAGAGACGAGATCTCACTGTACAGGCTAAGGGCCCGGGCTCCACCCTACCCTCCTTCCTGCACAGAAGAGAGCATTCCCACAAGAAGCCTACATGGCCTATCTTTTTCAACCACATCTGGTTCCATCCTGTGGGTGAGGTGCAATGCTAAGCAGTGTTTGAATGTCCATTTGTCTAGTGACACGAAGCTGAGAACTTCTCATACAAAAGGTATCACAGGCTGTAGCTCATTTCCAGTTATGTCAGAGATATTATGATAGACGCTTTCACAAACCCAAGATGGGAATGAGGGAGACCAGCTCCCTCTTATTCCCCCAGGGTACTCTTGAGCAGGGAGAAATGAGGAATTTGTAGATAGAAGGATATATATATATATATATATATATATATATATATATATATATATATAGAGAGAGAGAGAGAGAGAGAGAGAGAGAGAGAGAGAGAGAGAGAGGGAGGAAGGAAGGAAGAGAAAAAGAAAGAAAGAAAGAAAGAAAGAAAGAAAGAAAGAAAGAAAGAAAGAAAGAAAGAAAGAAAGAAAGAGAGAGAACACAGCCTCCTCAGGAGGGCCTGGGTCCAAACCCATCAGCCCCCTCTGTCTCTACTATAGGGTTTTTTAAAGGAATGCCAAGGGGTGGAGCAAAAGACCTCCTCCAGCACAGCCATGTGTAGACCATCCCAAACACCTGGTGACCTTGCACGTGGTCCAGCCATCCTCTAATGCAGCCCTGCTGTGTAAAGCAAGCTCAGATCTCACTAGGAAACCTTTGTGGGCTCCCACATGGGAAAACTTGAAAGAATAGATAGCGCCTTTTATAAACTGTTTAAAAAAACAATGTCTTGTCTAACAGTGAAAGAGAGGCTGAAACCAGGTTCAGTTCTGTAATAAAGCCCGAGCTCTTTCCACCAGAGATGACGCTGGACAAGTGAGGAGAGCAGCACACATGTAAACAGCTGCAACACTGGGAATGGGGCTGCGGGGACGCTCCGGAAGCCTAATACCTCCTCTGGATTCCTCAGGACACAGCCTGCTGTGATCCAGTGTTTTGACTGTGTTACCCTCCCTCTCACCTTGGGGCCTGCAAAGAACATAGCAAAGGCTAGCCCAGAGTAAGGGCTTAATGTCACTTTAGTATTAATTTGTATTGAACTTTTGTATGAATGAGTGAATAGCCTTTTAACCTTCAAGAGGTTATTTCCACTTTTTAGAACGGTGCTAATCCAAATATAACCCCACCTAGATGAACCCTAAGACCAAGTGCTGCCCTAGGGCATTTATATCTTTATTTTCTCCCTCATTTCTCTCCAAATCCTCAAATATTCCTATTTTCACAATGGTGGCAGCAATAACTATAAGACACAGGGACAGGATGTTCCAGGTCAGTAGTTAGACGTACAGTACTCTTCATTTGCCCTCTGGAGGCATAACGGACTCAAAGCAAATCCCTGTACTTAAGATAGGCATTGTTCGGAGCTTCCAGTTCAAAGACAGATAAAAGCTCACCCAGGGGAAGGCTAGTCTTCATTAGGTATTCTATTTTTTTAAGTGTTAAAAATCTTATTATTACTTATTTTATATGTATTGGTATTTTGCCTGCATGTATGTCTGGGTACCACATGCGTGCATAGTATCAGCAGAAGCCAGATGAGGCATTGGATTTCCTGGAACTGGAGTTACAGATGGTTGTGGGCTGTCAGGTGGGTGATGGAAATTGAACCCAGATCCCCTGGAAGAGCAGCCATCTTTCCAGTCCCACATCGTGGTATTCTTGATATATAGGTAAAAGAGTAAGAGGAGGAGGAGGAGGAGGAGGAGGAGGAGGAGGAGGAGGAGGAGGAGGAGGAGGAGGAGGAGGAGGAGAGCAATTGCCTCTGGAAGCTGAGCAATCTGTCAGGGAAGACCTGGGGATCCTAAGTGCATGTGTATATGTGGAGGAGGCTCCCCAGAGTGAGCTGTCATCAATACTCGCGTTTGTAGCTGGCTCAAATCACCTGTCCACTCCATAAAAGAGGAAAGTTGTAGGTGAAACAATCAGAAAACACTAAGCCTGCTTAGTCATCTGTCCCTCTCATTAAGGAGCAGCATGGACAGAGCATTTGGATCAGTCATTGGCCCTTCATATTTAAAAGTCCCCAGACAACCAGACCCTTCCAGCAAACCAGCGGCTCTTAGCATGCTATCACTTGTATTGACAGGATTCCTGAAAATACTGCAACTTCAATAAGAGTATGTTCAAAGATATTAGAGAATACAATGTTTATAGATTTAAACATTAAAAAAAGAGCTTAGTGAATATTTAAAAAAGCAAAGCTGCATTTATATACATCAATAGCAGAAAATAAATTGAGGACACTGGCTAGGATGCAGAATAAAGAAAAATGCAGAAAACAAAAGCTATGATGCAAAGAAGTGGTATCAAAGTGGGGGGATGGGAGGTATAATGCAGCCCATGGGGTACACTGCAATGGTCCACTGGGATCAGGGAATCAAGTACTGGATATGAATAAGCCTATGCACCTCTGGGTGCCTGTGCAGGCTTGGGAGGCTTCCTGTTTGTTTTCGGTAGAGTTCCCCTTTTATTGGGCATACTCAGAAACAGACAGTAATATAAAAAGGACTTTACAACATGTAGTTTTGTGACTTGGCTTACAGCTTAGTACATTATAAACATCCTCTCTTTTACAATGGTTAAGATAATTGTGTAGTTTGGAGAAAACATCAACTAATCTTGCAGAGAGAGGTATATTTTATGTCTTCCAAGATGACCTCATATCTTTTAATATATATGGAGAAAAAAGGGAGTCCATGTCTTTATTTTGGAAATGAAGAAATACTGAACCAACCTAAGCAATCTCATATTCTTTCAAAAGTATTTAGAAAGAAAAAGAACAGATGCAATGGAAGGAAGAAAATAAAGTTGAAGAAAAATTTTGCAGAACTGAAGAAAGAGATATTTTTTTAAAAAAATCAAAGGTCAAGCCATACAAGTGATGAACAAGAAAACCCACAGTTGAACAAAGCCTTAAGAATTTTGAGACAAAGGACAAAGTCAAGAAAGATCCTAACAGAGGCAATGAAGAGAAAAAGACTTCTTTCTCTAAAGAAGCATGAAAACAAAATTCAAATGTGATGCAAAGCAGATCACCACAAGTCCTTTCTTGCTCCACTACCACATCTTTTACCTATATAGAACTGTCTAGTACGAAATGTTTTTCATTATTTTTACACAAACACTTATTGCACCCCCAAAATGTTGGTCATCAGTCTTCCATTGACTTGTCCAGAAGGAGTATTTTTGTGTGTATATAGAAAGTCTGTTTCCATCTTATGACTAGAGTAGGACTAGCTGCAATATTTCAGAACTTGCATAGGAACTACAGCAAAAGGCAAATTCCAGAGCTGGGGGCTTTCCAGCTTTCCATATACCCAGTTTACCATTGGCTAAGCTGTGCTTTGGCATGAGACATGCTAAAGCCATGACTGTGGAACCCATAGTTTCGGAAACGATTCACCGTAATGGTGAACAACTGAGCAAACAAACAATGCAGACTGTACATCTGTTTATCTCTATACTCAGTTTAAAGTGCATCTGTTTATCTGTATACTCAAAGTGTTTCCTACACACTTCGATGTTTAAAAAGAATATGCTATCTCCTGCACTTTCTTCTGTTTTATAGAAAATCAGATGTCTCCACATTAGTTATAAAATAGTAGAAAAGTTGTAAATAGCTTATTTCAATACCAAAGGGTGTGAATTGAAATTAAAATCCCACAATATTAAAAATAACCACATTGTAGCAGGGGCAGTTCCACTTTTGGATTCATAATTAACTCTGACAAAACAAATGGGTTCCATTCCTTTTAAGTATAATAAATTATTTACACCACTAAAAAAAGTTCCTAGCTGGGCGGTGGTGGCGCATGCCTTTAATCCTAGCACTTGTGAGGCAGAGGCAGGGGATCTCTGCCTGGTCTACAGATAGAGATCCAGAACAGGCTCCAAAGCTACACAGAGAAATCCTGTCTTGAAAAACCAAAAAACCAAAAACAACAACAACAACAACAACAACAAACCCAAAAACAAACAAAACCCAATCAATTAATCAATCAATCAATAATCAATCTATAAGGTTAGTTCCTGAGGGAGGGCTGGAGAGATGGTTTATTGCTTAAGAAAAAGGGCTGCTTTTCCAGAAGACCGAGGTTGGATTCCCAGCAGCCACATGACGACTCACAACTGTGTTACTCCAGTCCCTGGGGACTGAATGCTGTGATCTGGTCGCTCGGGCAGCAGACACAAGTGGCACACAGACAGACAGACATGCTGGCAAAACAGATATACCCATTAAAAAAAAAGTTCCAGGGAGCTGCAGAGATGGGTGGAAGGGTTAGAAATGCTTTTCGTATCTGCAGAGGACCTCAGTTCGGTCCCTAGTATCCACTTCAGGCCGCTCAACCGCTTGTTCTCCATTTCCAGGGGGATCTAACCCCTCTACCGAGACAGGGCACCTGTACTCTTGTGCACATACCGCCCTCTCCCATACACACAATTAAAACAAAATCCTTTAAAAATTCTAAATAAATTTAAGATTCATGTCTAAAGGTGAAGTTAATTCAGGAGAGCTACATTTTCCCAATCTTCCTTGGTACATATAACTTCCTAATAATCAAATGTCTGAAACAATGTGTTAAGCTTGGAACAAATACCATATTATTGGAACACATTACACATACAACATTAAATTTAATATCATTAAAGTGCATACAGCAAACAAC
>CABHPR010141759.1:0-23907 GCA_902168415.1 Peromyscus melanophrys
GATTGAGACTTCTCTATAATGCCTTCTTTTAGCAAAGTTTGTATAGTCTCTGTTATTTCCTTAATACCTCCTTTGATAGGGTATTGTGCCGTGAAGGTCGGGGGTGTGTGTGGTAATTTAATAGGTTGTATCTTTACTTCTGCCAGATTACATCTGACCTTAGCTATTCTCTTATTATTTAGGAAGTCTGGGAATAATTTCCTTATTTCTTTAATGCCTAGGATATTACAGGGTGCATTGAAGCTAGCTGCTTCAATCTCATATTCCTTATTATATAATTTGAGTCTTAATTTTATTACTGGTACTTCTGTTTCTGCTGCTACTCCCTGTATTATAATCCTTTTGTCAGTTTTAAAATGTTCTGTAAATTCTGTTATTATACTAATTTCAGAACCTGTATCTATTAGCCATTTTACTATTCTCGGCCCTTTGTTAGTTATTATAGGTATAGCTACGAATGGTCTACCAGCCGGGTTGATCAAGTCCGTCTTGGTATGTAGCGTCTGGGGGGTCCTGCTCTTGGGGGCCTGTGGTTGTTCTGATTGAAAAATTTTGGTCTGAAATTTGGTTTGAAATTTCGATTGCCTAAAAAAGGTTTTGGTTGGTATGTCTGTCTCCATGGGTTGCTCTGTATCTCTTTCCATGGGATATTTTTCCATCCTGTCAACCTTCTAATTGGGTTCCATGGTTTGTTTGCATTCTGTCTTATGGGCATTTGATTAGGTTTCCCAAATGGACTTATGTTCGAAAATCGTGGTGTAACTTTCTTCTTGTCCTGTTTCTTATTAACATTAAATGATACTACCTTGTCTATGTCCATTTCCCTGTAAGATTTAAAGAATTCCATGGCATCTGAGATGGTTTGACATGCCTGCAGGGGTCCAGCTAGGCTCATTTTAAGGTGTGCTGGAGCTCCTTTAATAATGATCTTTTTAAATTGTGGTGTAAAAGGTGCGGCTTGAGGTGTGGGTACCTGGTTGTATATAAAATATAATATACCTAATTTTCTACATTGTTTTATGGCTTGTGCGTATGTTGTCCACTGTGCTGCTGATTCAAATTGAGTGAGGTCTAGTGTTGGGAATGCGAATCTCCAAGCTGCAGTAATCCAATCGAATAGTGGATGTGTATCGCCTTTTGATGTCTCAATTACATGCTCTAGAGCTTCCGATACTGAGGGGTTCTCTACTATGTTTCTGATCTTCCTCATTTCTAGATCAGTTAACATGACTGTGTCAGCTCCCTTTTCCCACAGTCGGCACATATATTCTGCATCTTTCTGTCCATTTTGGGCATAATCTTTCCGTAATTCTGAGATCTCCTGAGGAGTATATGGCCTGATTTCCTCAAACTTCGTTCCCATTTCAAATTTGGGACTGTTACTACCTCCTCCAGTGCTGAAGGGGTTCAGAGCTGATATAGTACTTCTAATAGGAGTTCTCTTACTTTGGGTAGAGACAGGAAATGATGGTACGGTGTTACGTCCGTTCCATCCAGGAGTAGCGCTACGCTCCTGCTCCTTCCTCACTATGTTTAAGGCTAGCCTTTTGCCCATTAATCTGTCCTTATCAATATCCTGCACCGTTTTCATAAGCAGTGCAGTAGTCTGTGCCTTGCTACACCCCTCTAATTCTTGTTCTACCACATCTGGATTTGTTAATGTGTTAGTTACATTTACTGATTTCATGCCGGCCTTATTTTTAACCTTGGAGGCTACTTTCCCCCACTGTTCTTCAACCTCATCTTGGTATTCTCTACCTGTCACTGGGGAGATGTTAGTCTTCTTAAACTTCTTAATTAATCTATTCATTGTAAGTGGTATACCAAGCCGTACAAAAATTTAATTAATTTTTTTCTACGGTACCACTCCCAGTCACTAATTCGTTTAGACTGATTCAAGGAATCAGTTATCAATTTTTCAAATTTTAAATCCGCAATCCTTTCTATCCTTTTGGCCAGCCAGCGCCTCATTTAGCTCTTTCCCAGCACCTTCCGCTCTTCCCCAGGGGTCTGGGTTGGCATCAAGGTGTCCGGTATTCTTTCGGTACTCCGCACCCTTAGGGAGGGTGGTGTTTCCCGTCTGCTTCTGATACTCTCTCTCCTGCCCGTTCTTCCTCCTTGGACCTTCAGATTTTCTTTAGGTCCTCAGAGTTGACTTCGAGGAGTTGATTTCTCAGAGCGGCTTTGAGGTCGCTTGCTAGTTTATTTAGTTTCCTGTAATTTGTTACTCCACCAGAGTAATAGCCAATTCTTTTGTACATTCCTCAGTACTCAGTGGTCAAGGAGGCTTTAAGCCCAAAATCCTGCCGACTACGCCAACTGTAGCGAGCACATACCCCGGTTACGGGGGAGGAATAACCACTCTTGATTCAGACTTGGTATAACACTCATTTATTCACACAGTAAGATTGCAAGCACTATTCATCCCGTTTTCCAAATGGAAGCGGGAGTACCTCTCCAGGTGTACAGGTCCGGACTCGCCACGTCTGTTCCTCTGGATCTTGGGTCAGCCTTCCTCAGGTCAGCCACGTCTGCACTGGGGACAGGATCTCACGTCTCTGGCAGAGGAGAGTCGTCTCGCGCGAGGGCCTGACGAGCTCTGTTGGTCGGGTCTGAGGCTTCATCTTTTATATTCTTTCCTGGCTAGGTTTCTAGTCTTATCCCTACTTCCACACAGCTTATAGCTTATCACTGCTCCATTTGTGGTTGACTTACATCACTCCATTGCTTATCACTGCTGACCAGGGTTGTTCACCCTGGCCTTACATGTTCCTTACAAAGCTCCTTCAGGTGCGGGCATCCTCTCCAAACATGTTTGCTTGTTTGTATACATGAGATCCCACGTTGCACAGACTGGTCTCAAACTCCTAGGCCCTGGACATCCTCCTGCCTCAGTCTTCTGGACGGTTAAGAGTATAGGCATGTGTTTTGTATGCTTCCTTAAAATCAGTCACCATTTGAAAACTGAAGGGCTGCCTGACACCAGAGAAAAGTGTAAAAAATCTAAAATCACAGTCATAAAAGTTCTTGCAAGGCTTGAAAAGTTTATCTTCCTTTGACTTTTCATTTTAAAAGAAAATCCCAGGATATAAGGGAGGAAATGCAAATGTTAGAAACTTGTAAAATGATAATCTCCTCTCCCGAGAGCGCTACAGGCAGTTTGAAAAATCTCCAGATTTACTTTCTGTTCTGACTGCTGTATAATGCTTATGGCCTAATAATTAAGTCATTCTCATCTTCAAATTGAGCATAGAAAGTTAGCCTTGAAATGATCTTATATCATTGTCTGAGATCAAAATTTGATTGAAAACTATCAGTTAAAATGGCTTCAGTTTGCTGCTTGGTAGTAACTGAGTTGGAATCATGAAGATGTACTAGAAATGTATGTCAAATTTTGATTTAAAAATAAATGAGCCGGGCAGTGGTGGCGCACACCTTTAATCCCAGCACTCGGGAGGCAGAGCCAGGCAGATCTCAAGTGAGTTCAAGACCAGCCTGGTCTCCAAAGCGCAAAGCTACACAGAGAAACCCTGTCTTGAAAAACCAAAAATAAATAAATAAATAAATAAATAAATAAATAAATAAATAAATAAATAAATAAATAAAAATATAAAATAAAATAAAATAAAATAAATGAAAAGATTCTTCTTTTTCTCTCTCAAAATAATCAGTTTCTGGATTTAAGTCTAATTCTGCACTTACGTGTGTTTCTTCCAGGGCTAGTGGTTGGATTTATCTTAACCATTGCAAATTTCAGCTTTTTTACCTCTCTGCTGATGTTTTTCCTCTCATCTTCAAAACTCACCAAATGGAAAGGAGAGGTGAAGAAGCGTCTGGATTCGGAATATAAGGAAGGTGAGATGAATTATTCTGACACTACTTCATCCTAACAGGAGCTTTTGATCAGAAGCCGTCAGGCTGGAAGAACAGATGAATCTTACCTGAGGACGGCTTCTGTAGCCTAATTCAATTCATTATTTCTTGTGCCACAATAACAAGTAACTGCAGGATTTTTGTGCGAGTCTGCTGTTATTTATTCTGCGTTTATTAATAACAGTAGAGAATGTGGACAAAGACACCTTGCCACTTTTATTTTTTTAAGCTCCTATACTTTTCTGGAACTTAAAAATATGTTTCTATAGATGAATGTTTTTTTCTTTTTCTTTCCATTCTCCATCTGCTTACCTGTCTCCAGGAGGCCAAAGGAACTGGGTTCAGGTATTCTGTAATGGAGCCGTGCCCACGGAGCTGGCCCTGCTGTACATGATAGAGAATGGCCCTGGGGAAATGCCCATAGATTTCTCCAAGCAGCCCACTGCTTCCTGGATGTGTTTGTCTCTCTTGGCTGCACTGGCCTGCTCTGCTGGAGATACCTGGGCTTCTGAGGTTGGCCCAGTTCTGAGCAAAAGCTCACCTCGGCTGATAACGACCTGGGAGAAAGTTCCAGTTGGTGAGTTTGTATGTGTGTGTGTCTGTGTTGCATATGCACACATTTGGAAGCCAAAGGTCAGGCTTGGGTGTACTTCTTAGGAAGCCATCCACTCTGTTTTTTGGACAGTGTCACTCCTTGGTCTAGTGCTCTCTGAGTAGGCTATGCTGGCAGGACAGCAGGCCAGAGGGACGAACCTGCCTCACAAGTGCTGGGTTGCAAGCACTTGGTACCACACCCGGCTTTTTCCTTGGGTTCTGGGAACTGAACCCAGGCTCTTGTGCTTATATGGCCATCACCTTTCTGACAGGGCCATCTCCCCAGCCCCAGCTGTGAGTCTTGATTTGAGTTTGCTTAATACAAACTAAAAGCCAAACCTCTTGAGTTAATGTTTTCCTTTAGAGCCTTTTACAGTTTATATTTGGTCTTCTTAATTGTAAGTTGGTGATTATATCTGTAGAGAATGTGAATGAGACTTAGATACACAATAAAGAAACGTAAGAGATTGACCCACAGAGCAGTGGAAAAGGAAGAAAGGAGGACACTCAAGTATTGAGGGCCATATGTATTTGAGACAGGGTTCCTCTGTGTACTCCTGTCTGTCCTAGAACTCACTCTGTAGACCAGGCTGGCCTTGAACTCACAGAGATCTGTCTGCCTCTGCCTCCTGAGTGCTGGGATCAAAGGCATGCACCACCACTGCCCAGCTCAATTATATTTTTAACATACAGTTTGCCCTACAAATCTATGGATTCAATCAACATTGGATTATATATTTCTAAAGAAAACAGTTTGATGGTGGGGGGCGGGCTTAAGAGATAACTCAGCAGTTAATAGTGCTTGTTCTTACAGAGGACTCAGTTCAGGTCCCAGCACCATCATGGCGGCTCACAACTGTACCTCCAGTTCCAGAGGTACCTCAGACCCTCTTCTGACCTCACGGCACCAAGCATGCACATACGGTGCACAGGACATACATGCAAACAAAACACTCATAAGCAAAAAATAAAATCTTATAAAGTGGAGGGTTGCTGGAGAGATAGCTGAGTAGTTAAGCGCACTGGGTGTTTCCCGGAGGATCCAGGTTTGATTCCCAGTACCCACACGGCGATTCACAATCCCTGCAGTTCCAGGGGATCTGATGGCCTCCTCAGCCAGCAAGCACAAAATGATGTGCTGACATGCATGTAGGCAAAGCACTCATAAACAGAAAATAAAATAAGTCTTAAAAAGAGCAACCCTTCCAGTCCTTTGTCCTTATCATTACTCACTAAACAATGTTGTATAACTATTTACAGTAACTGTTTACAGTGTAGTAGTAACTGGAGTTGGGAGGACAGGGTTGATCTGTGTAGCTGGCCTCGAACTCAGAGATCCTCCAGCCTCTGCCACCAAGTGCTGGGATTAAAGGCGTGCACCACTATGCCTGATGTAGTAATTATGAGTAGTCTAAAGTATGCGGGAAGGAAGCTGTTAATAGGTTATATGCAAATAGAATTATCTTTTGATTTTATTCCTGTGATCCTAGAGATCAAAATTTTGCATATGTTCGTGTCTCAGTTTCCCTTCCCATTGCTGTGATAAAATACTCTGACTAAAGAAACATAAGAGAAAAGTGTTTATTTGGCTCACACTTCCAGGTTACATCCCATCATTACAGGGAAGTCAGGGCAGCAGAGAACTTGAAGCAGGTGGTCACGTCACAACCACAGTCCAGAACAGAGAGCCATCCGTTAATGCATGCCTTTGGTGTTTAGCTGGCTTTCTCTGTCTACTCTTGTACAGTCCAGGATCCCTGCCCAGGGGATGATGCAGGTCTTCCTGCCTCATTTACTGTAACCACGGTAATCCCCACCAGGCACGCCCACAGGCCAGCCTTATCTAGACAGTCCTTCCTTGAGGTACTTCCCAGGTGACTCTAGCTTTTGTTAAGCTGACAATTAAACTAGCCGTCATGCTCACCCACTTTCCCGCTGAGCTGCCTCCCCAGCCTAGAGGACTTTCTCCCAAGTACAGCATGGTTTCGCTTGTGTATAACCTGGTAAGATAGCTGACTGCACAGAAGTTGGGGATAGACTGTGGTTGCCAGCGGCTAGAGAGAGGGGAGGGATGAGGAAAGATCGACAGTGTGGATCAGTAGACAAGAGCGAGAGTCTGGTATTGTAGTCTAGAGTAGATGACTAGAGACAACTTAGGCTAGGTTATCCTTTGTAAGAGCTAGAAAAATGGGATGTTGAATGCTTTCACCATGAGGAATGACAAGTATTTGAGGTAGCTGAGGGTCCCGTGATCTAAATATTAAACTGTGTGTGTATGTATTCCAGTGGCAGTGTCCCATAAGTGTGTGCAGCTTTCACATAGCAGCATTTTGATTTTTGTTTCTTGGGGGCAGAGGTGGGTTCTGGGGATTGAACCTGGGATCTTACGCGTGCTTGGCAAGTTCTCTATACCACAAGCTGCATCTCCAGCCCCTGTGTATTAGTTGTGTGTGTGTGTGTGTGTGTGTGTGTGTGTTTTAAGAGAGAGAGCATTCTTTTCTTTGAATTCATTTTAATTAGGCATGTACCCGTGTGGGGTTTTGTTTTGCTCTCCTTGGTATCCCTCACTTGCTGAGTCCTAACCAGATGATTTGGTGTGTTTCTCCTTTAGGAACCAACGGAGGCGTCACCGTGGTGGGGCTCGCCTCCAGTCTCCTTGGTGGTACCTGTGTGGGCCTGGCCTACTTCCTCACACAGTTGCTGTTTGTGAATGATTTAGACATCTCCGCTCCCCAGTGGCCCATAATTGCATTTGGAGGTCTAGCTGGGTTACTAGGCTCCGTTGTGGACTCATACTTAGGGGCAACAATGCAGTTTTCTGGTAAGAGCATCTTTTTTTTTTTCTTTTGTTTTTTCGAGACAGGGTCTCTGTATCTTTGGAGCCAGTCCTTGAACTCACTCTGTAGCCCAGGCTGGCCTAGAACTCATAGAGATCCGCCTGCCTTTGCCTCCCAAGTGCCGGGATTAAAGGCGTGTGCCACCACTGCCGGCTGTAAGACAGCATCTTATTGTAACTTTTGTTTGAAGAAATAGGGAAGAAATATGAACACTTTAAAAACTTGAAAAAAAAATGTACCAATGAAACCAACCCAAATGCCAGAAGTGACAGGGGAAATCTCCATAATTTCGGTTTTCTTATTCTTTTGTGTTAAACTAATTCAGAGAGATTTCTAAATCCTAAGGAACAGTGATTATAGTGCAAGAAACAGACTTTGATTCTGAGCTGTCACTAAGTCAGTCCTAGAAGAACAGGACACTTGGATCAGATCTTTTTTTTTTTAAGATTTATTTATTTATTTTGTATGCCTGCTGGCCAGAAGAAAACACCAGATCTCATTACAAATGGTTGTGAGCCACCACATGGTTGCTGGGAATTGAACACAGGACCTCTGGTAGAGTAGCCAGTGCTCTTAACCTCTGAGCCATCTCTCCAGCCCTGGATCAGATCATTTTAATGCCCTTCCTTCCATTTGTTTTTGCCAAGTGCATTTGATAATTATACTCATCTGGCTACGTGAGTGGCCTGCTTCCCTGTGGTGGTTATCCCCACCATGACATTCTGACCTCACCCCTGAGGCTTTTGTCTCTCGGTTGATTCATTTCTAAAATAAGCTCTTGTTATATTGCCCAGGTTGGCCTTAAACTCCTGCGCTCAAAGTTTCCTTCCTGCCTCAGCCTTCCTAGTAGCTGGGACTTCCCTTAGCTGTCACCAGTTAAGTTTTTACTCATGATATGTGGGAACTGGAGAGTTGACTCAGCACATAAGAATGTTTGCTGCTCAATCAATCATGGGTACCAAAGTCCAGATCCCAGCACCCACATCCAGCTGTCCATAGCTCTAACTCCAACTCCAAGGGACCTGACTTCCTCTTGTGGCCTCCACGTGCACCCATACGTGTGCTTGTGCAGACAGACCCATGCACAAGCACACACAATCTTTAAAAAAAAAATGTGTAAGTGTAAGTTTTAGTGTGCCTGTATTTTATTCTGTTTGTGCTGTTTTTGAAAATGTTGGGAGTAGGTGGTTTATTATGGGCAGAAACTATGATCAAGCCCTCAGTAGATGCAGGATCCAGTGATGGCTCACTGTGTCCAAGTTAGCACCTTGTTGCTGTGTTCTCCTGTGAGCAGAGGGCCCAGCTGCTCCCTGCAGCCCCTTTTTATAAGGTCGTCAACCCTGTTCATGAGAGTACAGCTCTCGGGTTTGATCACCTCCCCAACCCCAACTCTACATACCGTCACATCTGGTCTTCCCTTACAGCAGAAGCACAAACGTGAGTCCCAACAGCCTTCTTTGCAGCCATACCATACTGGTCCCTGATGTCCCATTCTGAGGCCAGATGTGACCCCAGATGTCGGACCCCCACGTTTGTCTTAGACCACTGGGAAGCCACGCCTTCCATTCCTAAAGGAACTCCAGAGATATGAGAGACCACTGCTGAGGTGTTGTAAAGTCCCCCTGTGCAGGAAGGTCTTTTATAATCAAGGATTTTAAATATAGCACCATGTCAGTCATCCCCCACATCTTTGTACAAAGCACCGAGACTCTTACACAGATTGTCTCCTCTGGAGAAAAGTGTTTGTTTGCCTTTCCTAATGGTCGCTTGTCTCTCCCACACCATTCTCCTCCTTCCATCTCAGGTCTGGATGAAAGCACCGGGCTGGTGGTCAGCAGCCCGGCCCAGGAGACCAAGCACATAGCAGGGAAGCCCATCCTGGACAACAACGCCGTGAACCTCTTCTCCTCGGTCTTGGTTGCCCTCTTGCTCCCAACAGCCGCTTCGGGCTTTTGGCCCAGAGAGTGAACTTTCTTTCCTTCCCAACTGGGTGATACTGGTGAGTCCAGCCGAATTTGCCATGTGAAGATTTTTTTCCCTAGTGAATAATTTCACCAACCTTGGGGATGCTGGCTCCTCCCGTGTTCCATTGTGGTGGGATTCCATGCTGCCCTTTCAGCTCCTTTCATAGCTGACTTCTTTGTGGTGAAAGGTGAAAGTGCGTAAAAGTTATGTACATTATTCTTCTGCTGCATGAAGCTTCTTGATCGATGGAGCTGTTATTTCCTCTGTGGTTGTATGTTGAGCTGAGAGTCTACATGGTCTCCATAAAATGTTGTTTTGTTCAGCTTCTAAAAATCAAGTGTGTTGACAATTGAAAATGGTTTCCACTTGTATAGAAACATACCACTCTGACAATTGCCCCAAAGTTATATCTGCTTTAATGACCTAACCCAATACACATGGAAGCCCAAGGAAGTACACTAACTTGAACTTTCCCCATTCTTTCTAGTCACAACTGTGAAAAATGCAGGCTTTGGTACTCCACACTTTTCTTCCTTTCTCCCAGCTAATAATGTCATTGTTTGGACAAATTTCTTTTTCATTACATTAGAAAACGGAAAGAAAATTATTTTTTTACGAAAAGAAATCACTTAAATTTTCACCTTCTGGATGAAGGTGTAGCTTGGTGGTAACACTCACCTCAGATACACAGTACCCTGGTTTAGATGCCCAGCACTGAAAGGAAGTTTACACTTTATGCATTCATGTCTTTGAAATACACGTAATAGCCGGGCGGTGGTGACGCACGCCTTTAATCCCAGCACTCGGGAGGCAGAGCCAGGCGGATCTCTGTGAGTTCGAGGCCAGCCTGGTCTCCAAAGCGAGTTCCAGGAAAGGTGCAAAGCTACACAGAGAAACCCTGTCTCGAAAAAACCAAAAAAAAAAAAAACAAATTAATACGTGTTAATCTGGGTGCCACATTGCCATGTGGAACAGTTAATGAGTCACTGGAAAAACAGTGTAATTATTTCTTAAATTTACTTTCATTTGCACTTTGAACTTAATTTTGTAAGTGCCTGGAAATGCTGTGATTTCCCATCAGGAACCTTCTAAGTCACGCATTCCTTTTCTTTGTAGCCTCAGCCTAAGTGGATTCTGTTTGTGACTGTGTTCTTCACTGTGTCTTACCTTGTACAAAAGAGGTTTTGAAGGAGCAGGTTATTTTATTAAATATGTCCTAAAATGTTCCTTGTCTGATTTCCTATCCTTTCTTCCCCTTCCCACTTCCATTCTTGATGAAATCAAGGAAGAACTCCCTGAATAAACTGCTACCAGAGTGAATGTTGCTTACTATTTCTAGTAGTGTCTACTGTCATAGGTTACTGATTTAAAACTTGATTGGACTGGAAAGAAAATGAAACTGTTGACATCCTTACTCCTGAAATCATCAACTCAGCCATTTGAAAGCATTAGCTTTTAACATTGGGTATACCTTGGAAGTGCCTGAAAATGTAGAAAAAGTACTGATGTCTGTGGTATAGTTCGGGAACTGAACTTTAAAGCTCTGCACATGAGAGTAGTGTCCAGATTTTCAAACACTGTTGTCAAGGCCCCTTTCTAGACCAGGCAGGTCAGACAGCCCTGTGCTCTTCTTGTATGTGGCCTACTCCACATTTGAGTCTTTTTTAACAACTCTGTTATATATGTAGGGTACTGGCTATAGAAATGGCAACCCTGTAGGTGGAGTTTTCCTGTCCACCAAATAACCAACACGGAGACTTAAGATTATAAATGCTCAGCCAATAGCTCAGGCTTGTTACTAACTAGCTCTAACAACTTAACCCATTTCTATTAATCCATGTGCTGCGCCAAAGCCCATGGCTTTTACCTCTATCTCATTTTGTGTGTCCGACTTGTTCTCCATCTGGCTGGCAACTCTCTTACTCTACCTTGCCTCATCCCATCATTCTCAGTTCGGCTATTCTGCCTAACTTTATCCTGTTCAGCTATTGGCCAGTCAGCTTGTTTATTAAACCAATCATAGTGACACATACCCACACAGTGTGCAGAAGGATTATTCCACAGCACAACCCCACCCCAGTCACCTTCAGTCTACTAAGTGAAAAGTCGTGTGGAATGGGGTGTCTGGAACTTTGTCGTGTGCCTGCAATGTTAACAGCTGCCGCCATCTCGCCACGAAGACCCTAGGGCTGGTCATCTCTCCTCCTTATGGTTTAGCCACTGTTCCAATGTAGCCACAATGAGAATGAACTGTCCTGGCAGCCACATCCCAGAGGGATTACAGTGTGCCATAGAAACAAAACACAGTGTGCAGCTTAGTGATCTCATCTGCTTACAGAGTATCTGTTGCCTTAACTCCACGTGGCCCTGCGTATTTTAAAAATACAGAATAATTCCATAAGTGCTTGTTAAGTTAATTTGATCGACTTGGGAGTGGAGTCCTGGGGTAGAGGGGGCGGTGAATAAGAAATACCGGTGTGGTTACCTGGATGTGATTCCAGCATTTCTCAATTGTGTGAAACAGTATTAATGACTGTGAAACTAGTGAGTCAGGAACTTACTGTAGGAGGAGCGACAGACTGGCAAGGCAGGTGTCTGGGCTTGCTCTCCGGCCAACACAAATGTCCATTCTCTTTTGTCTGTCGTAGTTGCTCTCTAAAATTTTATAAATGTGAACACTTCTTTTAAAAAGATTTGTTTTGCCGGGCGGTGGTGGCACACGCCTTTAATCCCGGCACTCGGGAGGCAGAGCCAGGCGGATCTCTGTGAGGTTGAGGCCAGCCTGGGCTACCAAGGCACCATAGCTACACAGAGAAACCCTGTCCCGAAAAACCAAAATAAACAAACAAACAAACAAACAAACAAATAAATAAATAAATAAATAGTAAAAAAAATAAAAAGATTTGTTTTGTTTTTTACTGTGTATCTGTGTGTGTTTCTGTGCACGTGAGTGCAGAGGACAGAAGCGGGTGTCTGAGCCCCTGGAGCTAGAGTTACAGGCATGATGAGATGCCCTCTGTGACTGATGGGAACTGAACCCGGGTCCTCTGGAACAACAGCAAATGCTCTTAACCCCTGAGCCGTCTCTCAGCCCCCTGATACAGTCTTTGAAATGTTTTAGAACATTGGAGATCAAAGGTGGTGGTGTACACCTTTAATTTTAACACTCTGGAGGCAGAGGCATGTGGATCTCTTAAATTCCGGTCTAACCTGATCTACATAGTGAGTGCCAGAACAGCCAGAGCTACATGCTGAGACCCTGATTCGAAGGGGGGGGGGGGGGACCCTGAACGATTCTTTTTAAAATGTCATATTGTTTCATGGTTGTGTGCACACAGTATGTTCAGTGTATGTACTTGACTTTGAATTTTACATTTGAACACCCAGTTATATGCCAACATTCTCAATATAATGTTACACAATTCTGGAACACAGAATTTTAAGGAAGTTCACGTGCCCATTGCACAGGTATTAGCTAAGACAGACATGTGCCATTCACTAGTGAGTCTCATCTTTTCTCGGGTGTTTATGCTCCCTTTCCACTGTGTACACTGCTCACTAGCCTGGAACTCTCCTTCCTCTCTTATTATCTTACAGAAATCATCTCGATGACACTTCTGTAAGCAGCATCCTCAGGTTCTCCCAGGCAGAGTTCCTGTTGCACACATTCTGTGCTTTAACTGGAGAAGCTGTGACACGGTTGGCATCCATCTCCCTGTGTCCCATGTCCTGAGGTGGCTGCCACGAGACCAGCTCATCCAAGCTCCGCTGCCATGCCTTTCCTACCATGGTGGACTGTACCCTCGAACAACCACATGGTAGAAGGAGAGAACAGAGTCCTTCAGGTTGTCTTCTGACCTCCATGTTCACACGTATACACGCACACAGATGTGCACACACACACACACAGTGTGCTAAATGTAAAAACAATGTTTTTAAGACTACAGAAACAACTAAATGGCAGTATTCCCCTACCAATTCTTGCCTTACATATAAATTATTAAACTCTACAATCAAAAGACATATGTTGACCTAATAGTTTTTTTTTAAGTTCTAAATCATGTTTTCCAGCGAGATGCTTGATTTATCTAAGGACACACATGAGTGAAAAGATGGAGAAAGACAATCCATATAGTAACTAAAGAGAAAACTGACCCCTAGACAAAATAGAATCTAAACGTATGTCTGTGTGTGAACTCCCCAGAGAAAGGACATCATGAACATGCAGAAGGCATGAGAGCTCCTACACACATGAAGAAAATGTCCACAGAATTGCAAGTGGAAACAGGCAACAACACAGTAGTAGATCTCCCATTCACTTTCACTGAAATGGGAGCTCAGGAAGGGAGTTGACACCACCATGGACTAGCAGAACCTAACAGACATGCTGAATCTCCACCCCAACAAGAGCAGAATACACTTGAATGTTTTCCCAGTGAGGAACCACCTTAGGCCACAAAACAAGTCTTGACAAGTGCACCAGGTTGAAACAGTACAAAGTATCTTTACCAATTACAGTGGAATAAGATAGAGGCAAAACCACAAAGAAGGGGAATTAGCTGGGGTTGGGGGGTTGTTTCATGGGGTAACACACATCCTCAATCCCGGCACTGGAAATCATATGCAGGTCTCTTGAGAGTTCTAGGCCAGCATGGTTTACATAGTGAGTCCCTGTCTCAAAAACACAAGCCTGGAAATACATAAATGTGTAGAAATTAGGCAACACATTTGAAAATACTAGAGTAAAGAGGTAACAAAATACTAGGAAAAACTGCCAACAAATGAAAATGGAAAGAATGTAACAAAATTTATGAACTGCAAAAAATGTAGCGCTAAGGAAATATGGGACTGTCAAATGGATGCTTTTAAACCAGAGGATACAAAATTAAGCTAACAACCTTTCTAGAAACTAGTTAAAAAAACAAACCTAGCGAGATCCAGGAAAGCCGCAAAGCTACACAGCGAAACCCTATCTCTCGGAAAAACCAAAAAAAAAAAAAAAGAAAGAAAAGAAAAGAAAAAAAAAAACCTAAAAGGAAACAACAGAAGGACTAGTCTTTGAGGTTAAAGCCTCCAGGTAAAGATAAAAAGGAGAAAATACGAACAACTAAAAGCATAATGACAGCCAGCGATAAAGAAGTAGACTGACGGTTTGGAGAGATGGTTCAGTGGTTAAGAGTGAGTACTAGCCGGGTGGTGGTGGCGCACGCCTTTAATCCCAGCACTCGGGAGGCAGAGCCAGGCGGATCTCTGTGAGTTCGAGGCCAGCCTGGGCTACCAAGTGAGCTCCAGGAAAGGCGCAAAGCTACACAGAGAAACCCTGTCTCGAAAAACCAAAAAAAAAAAAAGATTGAGTACTGCTCTTCCAGAAGACCTAAGTTCAATTCCCAGCACCCACATTGGGTGGCCCACAACCACGTATAACTCCAGCTTCAGGGAACCTGACACCTCTGGTCTCCATGGGCACCACCCTCATGTGCACAAACACACCCAAATTAAAAACTAAATTCTATAACAATAAATAAGGTAAACAAAAAAGTCGCAAGATTCCTAGGAACAGACATCAGACCAAGATGGCGTTATGAAGAAGCAGAAAAGCTAAATGTCAATAGTGAGAAGACTGGATCAGTCATCACCTCCCCCAAGCCCAAGATCAGATGGCTTCACAAAAGACTTCTACCAGATCCTTCAAGAAAAGTTTAGCAGAGTTTTCTCAAGGTTCTATCTGAAAACCAAGAGGCAGCAACTCTTCCAAGCTCAGTCTCTTAACGTCATCAGCCTGACGGCAAACAAGGAAGAGATACTGCAAGAAAACGATGCATCCCTATTCCTGATGAATACTGATGCAAAAAAACTCACCTCTTAAAACTATCAGCAAACAAAATTCAACACTACGTTAAGAGGAATATTCACCACCACGATCAAATGGAATTTATTCTTGGGATGCAAAGTTGAGTTATTGTATGAAAATCTGCCAGTGTAGCACATCAGGTTAATAATGAAGAGGAAACACCCGCGTGATTATCTCAATTGGTTCAGATAAAGCATTGGATATCTAGCCCTTGGATCAGAGGACACTCAACAAATCAGAAAGAAATTAACCCAAGCCAGTAAGACAACTCAGTGGGTAAAGGATCGTGCCACCAAGCCTGATGACCTGAGCTTCATCCTGGGGACCCAGATGGGGGAAGGAGAGGAACAAGTCCTTCAGGTTGTCCTCTGACCTATGCATACACACTCAAATGTAAATATATATATATAAATATATATATATATATAAATATTACATATATTTAAGGAAGATGAAACTTATGCTCATGGATAAGGAAAATTAATATGACTAAAAGATACTTTATTTACATTTTTTAAGGGGCTCAGCAGATAAAAGTGTGTGCTTCACACACATGGTAACTTGTGTTTGAGTCCTGCAAACAATGCAAATGTGGAAGGAGAGAACCAACTCCATATGCTGTTCTCTGTGGCAGAAGATCTCTTTACACACACACACACACACACACACACACACACACTCACATGCATGCACTCTTTCACACATCACGTTTACACACAATAACAATGGCATTTAAAAACTTTAAATCTCAATGGCAGTTTTTACCAAAAGAGTAACATCACATGGAACCTCTATGGACTAGACTAGCTAGATTCTTTAAATGCCCAAATTCAAGAACTTCATGTTTCTTTATCTTGAAGCATATTACAAAGCTAAGTGATCAAACCAGGGTTGCGCTGGCATCAGGAGACAGGTCAGTCTGAGAACTGGAACAGAACCCAGAAGTAAACTCTCTCCGCTGTGGTCACGGGAAGCCTCAAGAAGGCTGCCAAGAATAGACGGGACACAAGGTGGTCTCTTCAACAAATGGGGCTAGGAAAAATGGGTGTCAGCTTAGAAAAGAGTGGAAGTAGACCCCAAGACTCACCTCATTTACAAAAATTAAGAGAAAGTAGTTTTAAATTCTTAGGTTTTTTGTTTTGTTGTTTTTGTCTTTGTTTGTTTTGTTTGTTTGTTTGTTTGTTTTTTGGTTTTTTCAAGACAAGGTTTCTCTGTGTAACAGCCTTGGCTGTCCTGGAACTCACTCTGTAGACCAGGCTGGTCTTGAACTCACAGAGATCCTCCTGCCTCTGCCTCCTAAGTGCTGGGATTAAAGGCGTGGGCCACCACCGCCCGGCTAAATTCTTGGTTTTAATTAAAACAAACATAAAATGATAAATGTCCAAGATGGGAAATATCAGGGGAAAGGCCCCACAATGTGTCATCTACTGTGGTTCCTTGAATAACGCTGAAACCAAAGGTAACTTCTGCAAACAGAAAGGTTGTTTTTTTTTTCCTGTTGCTATATCGACACTGTAACCAAAAAGCAACATGGGGGTGGAAAAGGATTATTTAGTGTCCACTTCCGCATCTCAGTCCATCACTGGGGGAAGCCAAAGCAAGAACTGAAGCAGACACTACTAGGTAGCAAAACTCTGTCTCATTTGTCACAAAAAAAAACCAATATAGGAGGGGGGTGGAGGGTGTTGGAGGGTGGGGGGTATAATTCAGTTGGGAGAGTGCTTGCCTGTGTGTTTGAAGTGCTGGAGTTGATCCCAGTACCATAAGCCAGGCATGGTGATACAAGCCTGTAACCCTAGAACTCAGGAGATTGAGGCAAAGGAATCACAAGTTCAAAGTCATTGTTGGCTGCTTTGCAAGTTTGAGGCCAACCTGGGCTACATGAGATTCTATATTAATAGTAATGATAACTGAAATAAAGTTTATGAAAACAGGAAATAGAAATCGCAGATAGCAGAGAGCTGGGGCGATGGGTCAGCTGTTAAAACTACAAACTGCCCTTGCAGAGGATCCAGGTTCCATTCCCAGTACCCATGTGGCAGCTCACAACTGTAGCAGGCTTTCTTGGACTGCCAGCCCCCAAATCATGACACTGAGACTTATTACTAATTATGAATGCTCAGCCTTAGCTTAGGCTTGTTTCTAGCAAGCTTTTTTTTTAAAACGTAAATTAACCCATTTCTATTAATCTATGTGCTGTCCAGAGGCTGGTGTACCTCATCTACATGCTGTCCATGCTGCTTTCCTGCTTCCTCCGTGGCAGGCTGGCCCCTAGCTTACTGTCAGGCTCCCTTTTCCTTTCTGCCCACCACACTTGCCTATCCGTCCTCTCTAGCTATTGGCCATTCATCTTTTTATTAGACCAATCAGGTGCCTTAGGCAGGCAAGGTAAACCGGCAACACGTCTTTACATAGTTAAACAATTATTCTGCAACACAAACAAATGCAACCCATCTTTACATAGTCAAACAAATGTTCTATTCCCTAATGCACAACTGCCTATAACTCCAGTTCCAGGGGATCTGATGTCCTGGTCTGGTCTTTATGGTGCACATACATGCAGGTAAAACACTCGTACACAGCTGGGCGTTGGTGGCGCACGCCTTTAATCCCAGCACTCGGGAGGCAGAGCCAGGCGGATCTCTGTGAGTTCGAGGCCAGCCTGGGCTACCAAGTGAGCTCCAGGTAAAGGTGCAAAGCTACACAGAGAAACCCTGTCTCGAAAAAACCAAAAAAAAAAAAAAAAAAAAAAACACTCGTACACACAAAATAAAATTAAACAACATCTGTTTAAAAATGAAATGGTAGATATTAGTGGGGAGGAATTGTTCAGATCCCCAAGATGACAACAGTGATACACATTTGCCCCCGAGGAGTGTGAGTATGCCAAACACTGTGAAAACATACATCCCAAAGTGGTCAAATGGTAAATTCTATGTTTTTTTAATCAAAATTTAAATTAGTAAATGAATCGGTTAACTTATCCCTTGGTATGGTCAAAGAAATGCAGCAACGAAAGAGTCAGTAAGATGCTGGCTTTGAAGTTGAAGGATGGAGGATGGCCTCTCGAAGCTGGTAAGGGCAAACAGATTCTTCTCTGTAGGCCCTAGAAATGTAGGACCATAGCCCCACTGACACATTGGTTTTAGAATTTTTTTGGCTTATAGAACTGTAAGAGACTCAATTTGTTTTGTTCTAAGCCACTTGAGTTTGTGTTCATTTGTTATAGCAGCAACTGGAAGCTAATACACCATGCTACTTTTGAGAAGCAGTATCCCCCTAGACCACAGTGTCAAACCCTAGCCCTTCCACTCTAGCTTTCTGACCCTGTTAACCTAGTCTCTCCGTGGCTCAGGCTGTCCATCTGTAGAGTAGGGCTGTGACTAGCACCTATGTCTTTTTTTTTTTTTTTTTTTTTTTGGTTTTTCGACACAGGATTTGTCTGTGTAGCTTTGCGCTTTTCCTGGAACTCACTCTGTAGACCAGGCTGGCCTTAGACTCACAGAGATCCACCTGGCTCTGCCTCCGGAGTGCTGGGATTAAAGGCATGTGCCACCACCACCTGGCTTACACCTATCTCTTGATGGAACAAATGTATTGATAATGTCAACTCCAGTTAGATGCTTCTGCTCCTCTTATATTTATTTATTGTTGCTCTATGAAAGGAAGGTAGCCTTGTCATTCTGTTCTTTGTTCGGCTTCTTCCTGGTGGTAGAGGAGGAAAAGCATCGGGTTCACTCTGCAAGGGAGCATAGCGTGCATGTGTGTGTGTGTGTGTGTGTGTGTGTGTGTGTGTGTGTGTGTGAGAGAGAGAGAGAGAGAGAGAGAGAGAGAGAGAGAGAGAGAGAGAGAGAGAGATGGACAGACCCTCATTTCATAATAAGAACGCCAACACTGAGAATAGCAAAGACAATGCAATTTATTTCCCAACCTTGCAAGGTCAGGCATTCGCCTAGGATGGCAGGTGCCCTGATTGAGGACAGTGGGTTTTTTGTTTTGTTTTGTTTTGTTGTGGTTTGGTTTTGTTTTTTTGGTTTGGTTTGGTTTGGTTTGGTTTGGTTTGGTTTTTTTCAAGACAGGGTTTCTCTATGTAGCTCTGGCACCTGGGTCTGCCTCCCGAGTGCTAGAATTAAAGGTGTGCGCCACTACTGCCCACTGCGAGGACAGTTTTTTTTTTTTTTTTTTTTTTTTTTTTTTTTTGGAGCTGAGGACCGAACCCAGGGCCTTGAGCTTGCTAGGCAAGCACTCTACCACTGAGCTAAATCCCAACCCCAAGGACAGTTTTTAAGCCCTAACTCAAGCCCCTTGCTCCCTTTACTCCTCAGCTGAGTAATCCAGGGAGTGCAATTTTACACAGACAGGATCCAGGTCTTCTCTCGTCTGCTGTCACTCACACTTGTCTTGATCCACGGAGCACCCCCCCACACACACCTCTTGTTTTATAAGCCCCACATTCAGTTAGCACTGACCATATGTGCGTGGGTATGAAGCCACGCTCTGGAACACGGGAATCCTATCCAGTGGCCATATCCTCTTCAAAGAATGACTCACCCTCCCTCGGCCACTGAGTCATCTGGATGGCCCCATACACACTGTGAATAAATGGCTTGTTCTGAGTTAACTCTCCAGCCCACTGATTGGATTTGCAGGATTAGGTTAGTACCAGCAGACACTAGTTAGACTAAATATTCCAAGGAGTGCCTGAGCTCAGGTGTGCAGAGACGGAAAAAAAGAGTGGAAGGAATGAGAGAACCACAACCACCACGGGTCTCAGAGATGTGTGTGGCAAGTCTGGGCTTTGGAATGATTAATCGCCTTTGTTTCCCCTCCTTGAACAGTCTGCTTGTTAGAGATGAGATGTAAGGCTGTCTCTTAGAGTGATGTGTACAGCTTTCTCCAAACAGTCACTCTTTAAAGAAAACATACCTTAAAGACTAGTCCTGCCTCTGCTCTTTAGCATATGAGGAGATGGACAGTGTCAGCTCCAGCGTTCCAGTTAGAATAATTCCAGAATCTCTACTGTACAGCTAGGTCCGAATATATAGTCTTGGTTTTGTATGGTTTGGGGTTTGGTTTGGTTTGGTTTGGGATGTGGGCAGGCAGGGCACAGAACCTTGCTACATTGTCCCAGTATCCAAGCTGGCCTGGAACTCTTCATCTTCCTGCCAAAAATTCCCAAGTAGCCAGGACTGCCAGGATTGCCACCATGCCAAGCCATCTCTAAGTCTTATTTTACTTTTTTTTTTTTCTCATTAGACTGGTTTTTTTTCTGTGTAACATGTCCCGGCAGTTTTGCTGAAAGGCAGACTCCAAGTATCAGGCCGCTGGGAACTGAGGTAGATAAGCCTTTATGCTTGACCTTTCTCTAACTAAGACATAAACTGTTTTCATGTCTGCGTTGCTGTTTTGTCAGAGGCTCAACTTTCCCTGGGTGTGCTTCTGACTATCTTCCCTACCACGCTGCTGCACTTTCCTAAAGTAGGAATTGAAGAATCAAGCCTGAGAATGGTGGTTATTTTAGCCGTACTCTTCTGCTATTAGGCAGGTGCCCAGTGGATGCAAGCTACGAGAGAGGTGTTCCGTGAGTCTATGATTAGGTCTCGATCTTGGAGTAAAGCTCATTTGGGTATTTCCACACCAAAAGGTCTAGAGCTTTGGGTACTTCCCTCCCCATTCGTCAGATACACTCCAGTAAAACCCCAACTGCTTAGGTGTTAGGAAAGCAATTTGAGGGAAAAGCCTTGTTGAGGAAAACCAAAGTTTCAACGCTTGTTCCAAAGAAGTCCCGTAGAGGGACTTTTCTCTGAACTCACAGTGAGTACTTGCTATGGCCCCTGGAGGTGAATTTTGGGGAAATGTAGGTGCTGCCTTAATCCTGGGCCCCCTCAGGAGGCCCCTCAAGCTCATCTACACTGAGACACATAATGTGTTAGCTACACCGGCTTCTGCTCCAGAGTCTCTCCATGATGGGCAGCTCTGTCCATCACTTGTCTTTGCCCCATGACATCAGTTTTCTTTTTCTTTTCTTTTTGGTTTTTTGAGACAAGGTTTCTCTGTGTCATTTTGGTGCCTGTCCTGGATCTCGCTCTGTAGACCAGGCTGGCCTCGAACTCATAGAGATCCACCTGGCTCTGCCTCCCAAGTGCTGGGATTAAAGGCATGCACCACCACTGCCTGGTGACATCAGTTTTCTAATGAATATAAAAAGACCTATCAACTCAGCTGGGCAACTCACGTGTCACACAGGGCGTCACCAGGGTGATCTTAATCCTGATGTCACTATTTATGAACTTTGTGGTAATGAGCCTTGGAGTGTGTGGGAGTCAAACTTTTAGTCTGGTGAAATCAGTTAGTGGAGGTGGCTCCTGTCCTTGGGGAGGAGCTGGGCATGCTCCAAACCGCAGTATAACGTAGAGCTAAGATGAGCAACCCTTCACAAAAGTCAACCCAAACCTCTATTTCCTCGCTTCTGCTGCCACTGGAGAGCTAACTCAGTTCCCTTTCTAATACCTTCTGCATTCAGCCATTTCTGGTTATTAATAAAACAACATCGCACTGGCTACACTCTAAACAAGAGAGGTTTATTCGGCTCATAGTTCTATAGGTTCATTGTTAATAGGTCCCGTCTAGTGACAGCCTTCTTACTGGCAGAAACCTGAGGCATTGAGTAGCCCGACGTACAGCGTCAGAACACACCTGCGCATGCGTCCACCTGCGCATGCGTTCTCTTCCTGTCTCTCCTCAGTTTCATCAGCCGCCAGGATTCATTTGTGCCTTCTCCTCCTTCTTCACCTCCCAAAGGCCCATCCTTCTAAAGTATAGTCGAGATAAATTTCCAGCCTCCTAGCACCTCACAATGGGGATTACATTTTAACAGGTAAAGTCCTGGGTGACAAACTCAAATTATAACCAAAGCTTACAGCGTCTTTTTTGTATTTATTTTTTTGTTTCGTTTTTTTACACCCTAGCTGCAGTTTCCCCTCCCTCCTCTCCTCCACCTCCCCATCTTCACCCCCTCCCATCCACTTCTCTCTCCTCCATACAAGGGTGAGCCTCCTGTGGATCAGCCAGCCATGGTATATCAAGTGCAGTGAGACTTGGCACCTCCTCTTCTGAACGAGGCTGGATGAGGCAACGCAATAGGAGGAAAGTGTCCCAAAATCAGGCAACAGTGTCAGACAGCCCCTGCTCTCACTGTTAGGAGTCCCACAAGAGGACCAAGCTACACAACTGCAGCATATCTGCATTGTGCCTAGGTCAGTTCCATGCAGGCTCCCTGGTTGTCAGTTCAGTCTCTGTGAGCTCCTATGAGTTCAGGTTGGTTGATTCTATGGGTTTTCTTGTGGTGTCCTTGACTCCTGGCTCCTACAATCCTTCCTCCCCCTCTTCTGCAGGATTCCCGGAGTTCCACCCAAGACTTGGCTGCGGGTCTCTGCATCTGTTTCCATCAGTTGCTGGATGAAGTCTCTCTCATGACCACTGGGCTAGGCCCCACTCTGTGAATATAGCAGAATATCGTTAGGAATCATTCCGTTGACTTTTTTTTTGGTTGTATCCTGGGTCTCTGGGCCAGCTTACGGCTTCTAGTGTTCATAAGTTTTAGATTATTGTGCAGTAAAGTCCTTGGTCTCAGTGATAATTGTAATTATTTTACATCTTTGTGTTACTTTTTGACCTTGTTTTATGTCCGTACTAGCAAATATAACTTATTAATAGAAAATTCACTGGGCTGAAAAATGGAAGAAATTAGCCTCAGTGCTCTCACACTCCATTATTAATTAGCTGGATAATTTTAAACACTCAAAGCATCCAGCTGTCTGTCTCCTCACCAATACCACAAGCAATCTGGAACAGATATCAAAAACCCTTTTTAATGCTCAACTTCTATTTTTTTTTTGAACAGTTTCCCTATGTAGCCCAGGCTGGATTAGAACTGAGAGATTCGCCTCCCTCTGCCTTCTGAGTGCTGGGACTAAAGATGTGTGCTATCACGTCCAACTACATGTCAATCTTTTTTTTTTAATTGATTTTCTTTTAATGTTCATTGGTGTCAGGTCCCCTGGAACTGGAGTTACAGACAGTTGTGAGCTGCCATGTGGGTGCTAGGAATTGAACCCGGGTCCTGTGGAAGAGCAGTCAGTGCTCTTAACCACTGAACCATCTCTCCAGCCCGCATGTTAATCTTTTAATCACTAATCAAAATTAATACTTAACAACGCTCCTAAGCTGAGTGTAGGGCATAATTAGGCATAAGGCATTGAGACAAGGAAGAAGAGGAAAATAAATGACTTTTGTAGATTACTAGGAGTTACACCACGGTTGAATAACTGCGTAGTGTGATAGAAACCCTGCGGTTGGTTGTGATAGTTTGAATGTGAATGCCCGCTCCATAGGCTCCAGTGTTTGAACACACTGTCCCCAGTTGGTGGTGCTGTTGGGGAGGTTTAGGAGGTGTGACCTTGTTGGAGGTGGCATGTCACTGAAGGTGGACTCAGAGATGCTCTCTTTGCTCCATGTTCGTGGTTCAAGATGTGAACCAGTTCCATGCAACAATGCCTGCTGCTTTTTGCCACGCCTCCCCGCCATCACCAAGTCCTATCCCTCTGGAACCCTTTCTTCCATGAGTTGCCTTGATCCGTGGTACCGAATCACAGCAACAGAAATTAACACCTTGGTGAGCGGTTATCACAGAGGGACCAAGAGGGGCCTGGCTCTGCTAGAAAGTTATGAATATTTTTCTGAGAGAGAGTCGGCAACGACCAAGTGGAGGTTTGGAACAGAGAGAAA
>CABHPR010141760.1:0-29703 GCA_902168415.1 Peromyscus melanophrys
TGTGTGTGTGTGTGTGTGTGTGAAAGAGAGAGGTATGTGTGTGTAGTGTGTGTGAGAGATGTGTGTGTGTAGTGTGTGTGTGGTGTGTGTGTGTGAGATGTGTGTGTGTGGTTTGTGTGTGAGAGATGTGTGTGTGTGTGGTGTGTGTGTGAGAGGTGTGTGTGTATGGTGTGTGTGTGTGTGGTTTGTGGATGAGCATCTTTGGCCTGAAGTTGAAAAGTCTGTGAGTTGTGTGAAATTGACTTGTAAGTGCTTTGTTTTCGAAAGGAAATGCAGTTGACACTTGAATAGCTCAGGAGTTGGGGACACTGATTCCCTCTGTTTAGTTACCTTTCTCATGGCTGTGACCACGTGCCTAAGGAGAAGCAGCTTGATGAAAGGTGCACCTGGCTCTCTGTTGAGGGTACAAGGCCTCACTGTGGGAAAGGCATGGTGGCAGGAACTTGCCCACTTGCTAGATTTAGAATCACCATGGAAATCCACTGCTGAGTGTGTCTAGAGGGTGTTTCTAGAAAGTTTAAAGAGGGACCCCCCCCCCCCCGCCCCTCGAATGTGGGCAGTACCATTCTACCGGCTAGAGCCCAGGGCTGAGTCAAAAGGAGAAAGTGAGCTGAGCAATGGTGTTCATCTCTCCTGCTTCCGGCCGTGGACACTGCCTCAAGTTCCTGACACTGTACCTTCCCACAGGAAGCAGATAGAACTCAGCTGGGGATGGACTGCTGTTCCTCTTCGAACTTATGGAATCTGAGTCCTAACTGAAGTGGCAGCATTAGGAAGGGACATCGAGATGACTGCTGACCTTAATTCTCTTCTTGAGTGTACCATCCTCTTCACCACAGTGAGGCTGCCCTTGTCCAGTGACCAAGGCGCTATGAAGTCGCCATCCACATCAGTATATTTACACAGCCTGGCTAGTGCGCCCCCTTCTGCATCATGGCTGTCAGCACTCACCCCACTTCTGTGCAGAAAGGGTACAAGGTGGTGGTCTACACCCACCAGGTCTCTCCACGTGTCGTGTGATGGGGCCCTTGGCTTGGAGTAAGGCCTGACCCTGGAGCCTCCCCCATTTCTCCTTCACTGTTCTGGTAGTTGTACAATCAATCACGTGGAGGAAAACTACAACATGGTTAGAGCCTATGAGGGTATAGACCGCTTGCATGCTGTCTTAAGCATGGACTCCTCCAGGGCCTGTAACATTGCTACCTCCAAGGACCCTTTCCCATTCAACAGCACCAACAAATGCTTCCGTTTCCAGCTCTTTCACAAGGAGGCTGCCTCTAGGTGTTTTTCCATACAGTGATCTGTTGTCCTTGGCAACACACCTGTTGATGAAACCATATCTATTCCTTACATAGAATTTTTTTTTACTGTTCTCCTAACCTTTATGATACCAGTCTTGTCCCTGCCATGACCAGGTGCCTCCTGGGTCACCCCCTCTCTGCCCTTCTGTGAGGTGTCCCTAGATTTGAGGATAGGTGATAATGTCTAAGGTTTTACACTAGTACAAAATGCATGATAGTTAAATTATAGTTTTACACTTCCTATGGCCAACGGCACCATGCATAGTCTATCAGTGTTTGTGTGTATTTTCGTTTAAATTTTAACTTTTTACACTCTTCATGTGTATTTTATGGTAGTGCATAAGATAGACTATTATCTACATATTTTTGATCATTTATGGTACACCTTTTACTTATTTAAAAAATCTAGCCTTATTTTCAGGTAAGAAAACTCAAATTTCATTAGTAAGAGGGTACATGCAGTTCAAACCTGTAGTGTTCCAGGGTCAATTGTATTCCAAAGAGTGTGTCAGTGGATGGCTTGCTGACAATTCTAAAGGGTTTCTTTCCTTTTGTCTTTGGTTTTTGGAGACATGGTTTCTCTGTGTAGCCTCACATTGTAGCCCAGGCTGGCCTCAAACTCAGAGATCCACCTGTCTCTGCCTCTCAAGTGCTGGGATTAGAGGTGTGCGCCACCACTGCCCCTGTGTGCCACCCCTGCCCGGCCTAAAGTGTTTCCTTAGGGCAACAACGTTGTACCAAGTCCCCCAAAGCACAGGTTATCCCGTCAAAAAACATTTACTGCATGGTGTAGCTCAATTGCTGTTGACCTCACTGGAGAGCTGAGAAACTCGTAGCCTTAGCATCTCTCTTTTTTTAAAATTTTATTTTATAATTTAATTTAATTTTACATATCAGCCACGGATTCCCCCCCCCCCCCAGCCCCCCCCCCCCCCCCCGCCTTCCCCCCAGCACACCCCCCATTCCCATCTCCTCCATGGCAAAGACTTCCCTGAGGATTGAGTTCAACTTGGTAGATTCAGTCCAGGCAGGTCCAGTCTCCTCCTCTAGGCTGAGCCAAGTGTCCCTGTATAAGCCCCAGGTTTCAAACAGCCAGCACATGCACTGAGGACAGGTCCCGGTCCCACTGCCTGGATGCCTCCCAAACAGATCAAGCTAATCAACTGTCTCACTTATCCAGAGGGCCTGATCCAGTTGGGGGCTCCTCAGCCATTGGTTCATAATTCATGTGTTTCCATTCGTTTGGGTTTGTATGAGCGAGAATTGTTGATACCAAGGTTGGAAAAAGCTTAGCATCTCTTATAATGGGGTAACCAGATGCTGGGTGTCCTCTGAGGGTCCATTCCAGAAATAATCAAGACTTTAGCTGTCTCTGTTTTCAGAAAAGAGAGAAAAGAGAGTGAAGAGGCAACAAGAGGAGCAAATAGCATGAGGAAGCAGACACACAGCCTGAAGGGAGACTTGAACCCAGACCACCAGCTCGGTCTCTTTAGCGAGCCAACCAATACAGAGGAATCCCCACCCTACCTCTGCCTCTCATTAGAAGACATTTAAGGATGGACAACAGGACAGGATCAGGACGTTTGCATTGTCTTGGATTAGGTACAGGTTTAGAAAACCAACTCTAAAGGTCATCTTTTTGTTTGTTTGTTGACTTGAAGTCAGCATCAGAATTTGTTAAAAATATCCAACCGTGCAGTGGCAGCACACACCTTTTATCCCAGCACTCAGGAGGCAGAGGCAGGCAGATCTCTGTGAGTTTGAGGCCAGCCTGGTCTACAGAGTGAGTTCCAGGACAGCCAGGGCTACACAGAGAAACCCTGTCTCGAAAGAGATAAAAAAAGAATTTATTTAGAGTTGGGGAGATGGCACTGTCAGTAGTGCTGTGTTGAAAGGTCCCTGAGAATCTGAGACCACAAAGAACACTTTCTAAGAAGAAGGAGAAGGAGGAGGAGAAGAAGAAGAAAAAAGAAGAAGAAAAGAAAGAAAAACACCAGGTGTGCTGATAGAAATTTGTCCCAAGGCTGGGAAGTTAGAGACCAGGAAATCTCTGGGGACTTTCTGCCAATCAGTCTAGCCTACTGGTAGTTCTAGACCAGAGAGAGACCTTGTCTCAACAAATAAACAAATGGACTGTCCTTGAGAAATGACACCCAAGATTGTCCTCTGAGCTCTATACATGTGACATGTACACAGACACACATATACCCAGAGAGACACGGACTACATGTTAAAATATTGTCTTGGTATGTAGAAGAACAGCTTTGTATTTTATAGATTCTTTAGTGCTTTCACTACCAAAGCATAAACAAAGCAATGTGAGTTGTAAAAAGAGAGGGAGGGACAAAGAGCTACAAGGGTAGACATACTACAAGTCCCAAGCCAAGGGTGGCCTGAAGGATAGCAGAGCTGTTCAGCAGCAAATGTGCATTATTGATCAAGGAAAGAGAGGAAGGGCCTTATGGTGATGCAGAGATCATTAATCAGAACTGCCACTGTCACAGCAGGCCCAGGGAAGTCTGTGAGCATCTCACTGTCAATGACTGCCATGGCCTCTGGATTTCAGTAGGCCCTTGTGACACCTCCTGCTGCCTCAGGGACCTTGTCACCTCCAGAGGTGCTGAGGTCACACTGCCACCAGAGAAGGCCCAGAGGACAAAGGATCAAACCAAAGATAGATGCCTCAGCCTTGGGATCCAATGGAACTCTCCTCTCTATGCTCTGGACTTGCTTGCAATCTGTTATCTCTTCTCTTTCTTGGGATTTCTTCCTTTTGGAATGAGAGCTTTTGTTCTGTGCCTGAGCACGGCCGTGTTTTGGAAGCTAGTCTGGTTTTACAGGGACCCAGCTGGACAGGAATTTGCCTCACTCAGTTCTGACTTAGATGATATTTAAATATCTTTGGACCTTCAGCTTTCCAGCTGGAATGATCTTGGACTTGGGGGCCTGTTGGAATTAAGGCAATTTTAATATGAGAAGGACTTGGGCTTTTAGGGGCAAGAGGGAAGGAAGTTGTGGCTTGAGTTTTTGCGTCCCCTGTCATTCAGGTGTTGATCTCTTACCAACTGATCTGATGTATTTGGAGACAAACTTTTTGCAAATAATTAGGGTTCAATGTAGTCTTGGGGGTGGGGCTCTCATGGAGGATTAACACCCTTATAGGAAGAGACACCAGACAGCTCGGTGTCTCTCTCCTCACCATGTGATGACACACTGAGAAGGTGGCCATCTGCAAGTCAGGGGGACAACCCTCCTCTGAATCTGACCATGTTGCATTCAGATCTTGAGCTCACAGCTTCTATAATTGTGGGAAGATACATTTTCATTTATAATATCAAAATACCTTAGAAATCTAGCCTAAGATATTTAGTTATTATAGATAGTACCTGTCATGTATATATTAGTAAATTTATGTCAACTTTTCTGAATGTTTTCTTGTGTGAGGCCACAGATTCCTGAGTCCCAGGACAGCTATGAATGTGGTCAATTTGTAGATGACAGAATCATATTTAAATGTCAAAAAGTTGAACACCCTTGATTGTAGATGGGTTTATTGAATTTTCCTTTAAATACTTTATGAGAGTATTTGTTATGGTCATACACCTTCTGCAGTCCATTTCACATTTGTTTTGAGGCCCATTCTTTGTTTGCATGCTTGCTTAGTAGTAAGTCTTTATGAATAACTACTAACAACACTTCCCACTTACTGCGTGCATGCATGCATGCATGATGTTGAGTGCTCTGTGTGTGTTGTCTCCTGCAGGTAGTGCAGCATCTCTGTAGAATAAGTTCTGTTATGGCCCTTTGTGGCTTTTGATAAAAGCAAAGCTTAAAAAGGCTGAGTGGTTTGTCATTTAAGTGTGTCCCTTCCAAAGTTCATATTAAAACCTAATCTCCATGTGGTAGCACTAAATGATGAAGTCTTTGTTGGGAGGAGGTAATTAAGTTATCAGTGCTTTCATGAGTGGATAGATGTTCTTATAAAAGAGGTTGGAGAAACTAGCCACCATGCTTTTAAGTCTTCTGTCTGTCTGTTCATCTCCTCTGGAGAATGCTTCACCTTAGATACAGACAGGAGACGTCATATGCCCACTTGACCTTCAACTTCCTGGCCTCTGTAACTGTGGGAAGTAATTTGTTTCTTACAAACTTCCCAGGCTTAGGTGTCATTTTGTTATTGCAACACAAATGGACCAAGTTCTTCAGTGAGTAACTGATGGGTGGGACCTGTATCACTGATACCAACTCCCTTATTAATAAAATAATGATTATTTTTGTTGCTGTTGCTGGTGGTGTGTGTGCACGTATGTGGGGGTGCACATGCCTTTGTGCGCATGTATAGAGGCCAGAGGTTGATGTTGAGTATACTATTATTATTGCCCTCCACCGTATTTTATTAAATTAAAAGGCACTGTGTGTGTGTGTGTGTGTACATGTGTTTGTGTTAGTATGTGCATACATATGTAGATATCTGGGGAGGCCAGAAGAATGTGTCAGATTCCCTGGAGCAGGAGTGGTTTTGAGCTGCCCTGGGGTGCTAGGAAACAAAACCTGGTTCTCTGTAAGGGCAACAAGTGCTCTTTACCGCTGAGCCATCTCTCCATTCCTTCCACCTCGCTGTTTGAGACAGCATTTCTCACTAATCTGAAGTTCACCAGTGGCTAGGCTGGTTACCTGGTGCTTCCAGGATCCCGTCTCCCCACCCAGCACTGAATTCCATGTCAGGTACTGTCTTCTCCTTGTCACACTTCCAGAAAACTCCATCTACTAATTCCACTGGTGTATTCTGTTGGCCAAAGAGTGGGGATTTTATTTACCTTCATTTTGTAGGAAATCATAACAATTCAAGCTACTTTGAATATTTAAAATCTTATTGTTCTAATGGCAGTAATTCTTTACACAACTTTAAAACCTACAGCCTACACTTCTATGTACACACAACAGAACATAGTATCTGTGGCTGGTAGAGAACCATAACTATAAAATCAATTGTTCCTTTCAATTCATAGAAGAAATAAGATGTTTTGGTTTAGAAATAGAGAAAATGGAATCCAACCAAAACATCGCCCAGATTAAAAAAAATCATATTGACACTAAAAAATAAAAAAATCAATGTCCGGGGAAAGGGCTTGGTGCAGAAAGTCTTAGCTTTGACATCTGTCTTGCTTTCATAGGTGACGTCAGTGTTGGTTAACCTGATTAGAGCATGCCCAGAGTGAGGTGAGTCCAGAGTCTGAGTCTCACAAAGCCTTCCTCTGACATTGCTGGGCTAGAGCTATAGCTTAGTCAGTAAAATGTTCGCTGTACAAGCCTGAGGCCCTAAACTTGGAATCCCCAGAACCCACAGAAAACAGCTGGGAGTGGTGGAGACAAGCATGTCCCGACACTCACTGGCCAGCCAGCCTAACCTAATGGGTGACTCCCCTGTACTAGTGAGAGCTTTGTCTCCAAAATCGAAGTAGACGACTCTTGAAGAATGACAGCTGAAGCTGATAACTCAACTGGCCTATACACAGGCAGACAGACAGACAGATAGATAGAGATTCTTGTCATTGTTCTAGAGTAGAGATTGCAAACTCCTTTGTGTAAAGGACCAGATATTAAAAGTTTCAGCTCTGAAAGCCCTATGGTATTTGTATCAGCTACTCAACTTTGTCCCTGAAGCTTAGAAATGGTAGTAGATAATACACAAATGGGGCTGTTTTCATACTTTATTTATACAAAAAAACCCAAACAACAATAACAACAAAAACAAGTGGCCGTCTGAGTTTGACCTATGTGCTATTGTTTGATAACACTTATCCCATTGCTACAATCAAATATTTGTTTGTCAAGAAACAACTTAAAGGTGAAAGGATTTCTTTGGGCTCAGGGTCTGAGGGTCCAGTTCATCATGGTGGGGAAAGTATAGTGGTGGGAGCCGCCCGAGTCTGTGCTCATAAGAGTGTGAGATAAATCAAGAAGCCGAGATGTGGCAGGCAGTGGGGCTGGGCTGTAAATCTCAAGTGCTGTTCCCAGTGATCACCAGCAAGCCTCTGACTTCTGAAAGCTCTACAAATTTCCCAACAACACTGTCAGTTGGGGCTCCAATATTCAAACACATGAGCCTATGGAGAGAATTTCCCATTGAAACCATGGCAACACCCAGCAGAGAACAGCAAATGCTCATAGGCTGGCTTGCAGACACATGACCCTCACTAAGAAAAACCATTTTCCTTGTGCTTTTTCTGGGGCGGCTGTGGTAGAAGGTGTCACCTCACTGAAAACTGTGGATGTGCACAAAGCCCGAAAGGATGGTTCAACAGTGTCCTGCCCTTTTCCTCCCCTTCCTGGAAGCTGTTGCTTCAACCATTACTGCTTTCAGTCCACTCCCTCCCAGCAACTTACACACACATCAATATGTGTGTGTGTGTGTGTGTGTGTGTGTGTGTGTGTGTGTGTGTGTGTGTGTATGGAGACACTGGTTTTTTTTTTTTATTTCATATTGATGAGGTCAGACTTTCTTATCTGGTAGACTTGTCTTTTTATCTCCTCACAACCATGAATCTTAGCACTGTTTGTTCGTTTCATGTCTGGGTTCAGATTCTGAGTATTTCACAGTCTGGCTGTACTATAAACTGTTTAGTTAGGCTTCCCAGATGTTGAAGTTCTTCACAGTTTTTACTTTTACAACAGAGCCATGAAGAACACTGGTGTCCACGTTTTGAAGGTATGTGTGTGCTGGGGATTAATTCAGGCTAAGTAAGTGCTCTGCCTCTGAGCTACATAGCCACCTCCAACTCTGCGCATTCTTTATTGGGAGAATGTGTAGGTTTTGCCTCTAGAATTGAGGATGTTGCTATCAATGAGGAAGACATTTTTGGTTGAGGATGATCCATTCTCTCTTAAAGCCAGTATATTCCACTTCTGTAATAGCATAAAAGGAGGCACAGACTGTATTTATATTGTGTTATATAAATACACTATGTAATACACAAAGTGTTATATAAATATAAAGTGTTACATTAAGCTGAGCAAGGAAGATAGATGAAGAGTACTTGATGATCTCTGGAAGGCGAAGCCAGATTAGCAAGACTGCCCGGGTTTACAAGAGAAGAATTCGGTTCTGAAACAGTTTGCAAACAGTCAACTACGGACAGCTGAGAGCTGGGTCTAGGTAAAGGCTTTGGGCTTGAAATTGGAGAACAGGGTAATTAGTAACCAAAGCCATGAGTTGGGTGTATTTTATTTTGAGACAGAATGTGGAAAAAAGAGAAGGGCAAAGAGACCAGAATGAACCCTGTGCCAAGTTTTAGCGCAGCAACCACTAGACAATTGTCCAAAACAGAGACATCAGAGAGGAAGTCAGTGTTGGAGACATGGAGGAAGGAGAGAACATGGGTGGTCCTGAGAGGTCAGGGAAATAAAGAGAGAGTGGCCTTGGAGATGGCCAGTGGGGAATATTGTTCTAAGCATGGCTGGCTTAGCCTTTAGAGTCATGCCTCTCCTTCCCACACACTCAAAATAACTCAGTAATTAGGAACAGTGCCAAAAGACAAATAGCCTCATTGCTCACTTTAAGTATAAACCCTTCCACTAGCTTTATATTTATCATTTGCAGGAGGAAAGTCAACCCCTCTACAACCAGCATGGGCATTAGGCTTTTAAAGAATTATTGGCAACTTTCGGGAAAAGGAAACATTCTACTTATATTTTTCTGGAGTAGAGAGCAAGGAAACAGTAAGATAAGATTTGAAGCAAAGCCCTTTTCTTTTTTCTATCCTTTTTTATTAAAAATGTTTTTATACAATATATGAAAAAATTTCACATTTTTTCTCATCAATTCCCCCACCCTCCCTTCTTCTTTCTTTTTTTCTTTCTCTTCCTCCTCCTGTTCTTCCTCTTCTTCCTCACTCTCTCTCAAAATAAACAAAATAAACACCCCCCCAATGAAAATTAAAATAAATAAGGAAACAAATGAAAAACCAAAAAGACAAAACAAAAGCAAAGCAAACACCCAAAACAAAATAGCAAAAAGTGGAACGAAAAGCACACACACACACACACACACACACACACACACACACAGCAATGTCGACTCCATTTTGTGTTGGCCAACTCTTCCTGGGCATGAGACCTGCTTTGGAGTGTGGTTGATGTACTCAGTGACACTCTGTTGGAGAAAACCAATTTTTCCTTTTCCGAGCACATACCAATTGCAAATATCTTCTTGATTAAGGGTAGGACTTTGTGTCCACTTTTCCTCCTCTGTGCTGGGATTTTGTCTGTCTTGAGCCTATGCAGATCTTGTGTGTGGAAAAGCTCTTTTCCGATGTCTAATTTGCCTTTTTAGAATTTGAAGATATATTCTATTATCCTACATGCAGTCTTTTGCTTACTAACACATATTTTTCATAACAAGATTCAGGGTGATAAATGCTGTGGCATGCGAGGCTCAAATCCTGCCTCTTTCTAATACTTAATGATCACTATTCTACTTTCAGGTCCTTATCTGAATTCTGTGTTAAAAATTCAATAATTGAGCCTCCTCATTCTTAATTTTATTTTTATTTCTTTAAATTTTAGCCGGGTGGTGATACACAACTTCAATCCCAGCACTCAGGAGGCAGAGGCAGGCGGATCTCTGAGTTTGAGACTAGCCGGGTCCATAGAGTGAGTTCTAGGACAGCCAGGGCTACACAGAGAAACTCTGCCTCAAAAAACAAAAAGAATAAAAATTAAACTATATATTTGTGTGGATACATACACATGAGTGCAAATGTCCAAAGAAGTCGTAAAAGAACATTTGGTCCCTGAAACTGGAGTAAGTTGCCTGATGTGGGTGCAAGGGTTGTATGTGTCCTTAACTTTTGAGCTTCCTCTCCAGCCCCGAGCCTTCTAGTTCTTCATGTATACTTACTGGTTCTATTTAAGAAATGTCTAGTGGCCGGGCAGTGGTGGCGCACGCCTTTAATCCCAGCACTCGGGAGGCAGAGCCAGGTGGATCTCTGTGAGTTCGAGGCCAGCCTGGTCTCCCAAGCGAGTTCCAGGAAAGGCGCAAAGCTACACAGAGAAACCCTGTCTCGAAAAAACCAAAGAAGAAGAAGGAGGAGGAGGAGGGTGTGCTCTGTAGCAAATCTTTCTAATTTCTCATTATTGTTATCTAATGCTTTAAGACAGTTCTGCAGTAGATATGTTTTATGATGTGAAGAATTTTGAATCAGTAAGTTGGACATGGTAATACAGGCCTATACTCCCAGCATTTGGGAGGTTGGGGCAAGGGGATCAAGAACTCAAGGTCATTGTCTTGGTTATTTTTCAATTGCTGGGACAAAACACCATATCCAAGACAACTTACAGAAGAAAGTTTATTTAGGGCTTACAATTGGAGACTGTCATGCCAAGGAGCTTGACAGCAAGCAAGTAGGTACAGTGCTGGAGCTGAAGGCTCACGTTGGGATCCACCAGGAAGAGGAGAGAGAGAGAGAGAGAGAGAGAGAGAGAGAGAGAGAGAGAGAGAGAGAGAGAGAGAGAGAGAGAGAGAGAGAGAGCGAGTGCTAACTGGGAATGGCATGGGCTTTTGTAACCTCAAAACCCACCCCCAGTGACAGACCTCCTTCAAAAAGATCATACCTCTTAGTCCTTCCCAAACAGTTCCAACAACTAGGGATCAAATATTCAACATGAGTCTATGGTGGGCATTGTCATTTGAACTACCATAACCACTGGCTATAAGGTGAGTTTGAGTCATAGTCTGGGGTACGTGAGACTCTGTCGCAGAAAACAAAAGAAAGCAGAGTTTAGAGTCAGAATTTCAGACTTTAGAGTTCTCGTCTCATTGTACCGTTCCCAACACCTCGGTAGCTTCCACAGATGTTAGGTGGTCTTCCCACACATTCTTCTTACCCCACCTCTCCCAAAACTTAGATGTTCTTGTCCAAAAGATGATGGAGAGATTCGGCAGCATCTCAGGGGCCTCTGCTTACTGTATTTGGGGAGACTCAAGTATAACTTTATTAGGGATGGTGTAACATAACCCAAGGCAGAGTGGCTTACCATGCAGAAGCTCTGGCCACAGTTGTGCAGACTGGAATCCCAAGCTGTCAGTAGCTCTGATTGCTTCGGAGGCCCCCTCGGTGGGCTGCAGATGGTTCTTTGTCCCCGCACATGTCTCGGTCTCATCTTATGGACAGCAGTCATGTTGTCAAGTCCTACCATTTATGATCTCATTTACTTAAATGATCACTTTAAAGCTCTGTCTGTGAATACAGTCACACTCTGAGAGACTGGCATTTAGAAATTCAACACAGAAACATGGAGGGACACAACTCAATCCCAAGCAACATCTATGCTTCACTGGGCGTCTTAAGTGGTGTTTTCGAGACGTACTTAGCACACCTGCCACACTCTAGGCTCCTTAGCTCGGCTACAGTTTGCTGCCTCTTGTACTGCCCTCTGGGTTTTAATGACTTACAAATGTTCACGGCTGGGCATGGTGGTACATGCCCTTAATCCTAGAACTCAGGAGGCAGAGGCAAGCAGAACTCCAACTTTAGGGCAGCCTGGTTCCACAGAGTGAGTTCCAGTATATTTGGGGGTACACAGAAACCTTGTCTCAGAAAAAACAAACAAAAAACAAAAAACAATAGCAAAAAATGTTCAAAGTTTGTTTCATGTATTTCATCAGTGTAGATTATTCTTTTCTTTTCATAAACATTCTGTGGAAGTATTTCAAAGTAAATATAAAGACATCCTGACACATATCACTAAGTGTTTGATTTCGTGTATCTCAATACAAGAGCATTTTCCACTTTATTTGATTATGTTCACTGCTTATGTCTTCTCAAATACAAGTCTTCAGTTTTGATATTTTCCTGGAGAACTGATTTCACCTGGCTGAGTGCTTCCTTCTGCATCAGCTCTGCAGACTGGTGTTTCTCCGACATGCCGTCATTCCTAAAGCGGCCTGTGCTTAAACAACATTGAAAATGCTGGTGGATGTGCATCTGGAGGCAGCGGTTCCGGTTCTTACTTGTTGCTTTAGTGACAGCATCTGGATGGTACCCCTGGGAAGTTCACTAAGGCTGCACTGTGATTTCTGTTTCTACGAGACTAAAAACCCCTCATGCCTTGAGGATGCTAAGTTTTAGACACTATTTTATTTTGTACCCTTATCTACTTTGCTTCTTGGAGGTGTTCTGGCTGCTTTAATGGCTTTCCAGAACATTTACTGTTTTTATTCTTTTTTTTTTTTTCTAGACAGGGTTTTTCTGTGTAGTTTCGGTGCCTGCCCTGGATCTCACTCTCTAGACCAGGCTGGCCTTGAACTCACAGAGATCCGCCTGGCTCTGCCTCCTGAGTGCTGGGATTAAAGGCGAGCACTACCACCGCCTGGCTACTGTCTTTATTCTTAATATCTTACAGGAAGTAAGTCAGGAATTCGTATCAAAGATGCCATCTCCACCCTTATCCCTGTCTTTATTCTGTGTTAGTTCAGTCACAGGACCACCATGTTGCTAGCTTTTCCCTAGTCCGTTTAAGCTTCTGTAACCACACACAGTATAAAGTGGGGAGCTTGTAAACCACAGAAAGTCAGTTCTTATAACGACAGAGGTTGGATAGAAGTCTAGGGCCAGCCCTGTTGTATTTGGTGTCTAGCAAAGGTTCATAGATAGAGTCACATCCCTAAGTTGTCAAATGGTAGAAGAAAAAGGCTCCCTTGGGCCACTTCTTGGTTTAGTCACCTTCCTCAAAGTTCTATTTCCTAGTACCATTTATTACCATGGGAGTTAGGAATGCATCACAGGAAGTGTGTGGGAAGTAGCTTATATTGCCGGGGTAGGGGTGGGGGTGGGGGGACGGGACAACAAACATTGAGACTAACAGCTTGCATCTACATTCCCATTCCATAATCTTGCAAGGATGTTCACTTTCTTTTCTCTTGAACTTCACTAAACAAAGACTCTGCTTTCTCTTATCTCTTGATAATCCTTGCAAAATAAAATCTCATTGTCTATATTACTTATTTGGCATAGGTAAAGTTCTATGTTGAGACTGCCCTGTTCTCTGACTTAGGCAAATGTCCTTGACCACTTTCATGAAAATGCTGCCCTCTTACCTCCTGCCCTGGAGTCGACTCTTTGCTTTCCTTGGATTTGTCAGGTCTTCATCTCAATTCCTGACTCCAGAGTTTTTATAATACTGGCACAGTTTAGGCAATTGCTTCATCTGGTGCCCCACATTGGGCACCATGTGTAGCAGGCTTTTTGGACTGCCAGCCCCCAAATTATGACACAGAGATTTATTATTGATTATGAAAGCCTGACTTTAGCTTAGGCTTGTTTCTAACTAGCTCTTATAACTTCAATTAGTCCATTTCTATTAATCTCATGCTGCTACATGGTTCATGGCTTTTTCCTCTCCTCCTGTACGTCCTGCTTCCTCTCAGTTTCCCCTGCATCTCATCCATGTCTAGATTCCTCTCCTCTTCTCTCTTTCTGCCTGGAAGTCCCATCTAACCTCTTCCTGCCTAACTACTGGCCATTCAGCTCTTTATTAAACCAATCAGAAGGTGCCTTGGCAAAGACACATCTTCACAATGTACAAAAAGATTATTCCACAACAAGTGGGGTCTTTCTACACATGCCCAGTGAATCACTTACATCTGCCCCCAACTATTCATTCCCTTCTAGGTTTTTAAACTGCTTGTTTAATTATATCCCTGTTTCTTCCTTTGGAGCTTCTAATGAAACAAAACAAACAAACAAACAAATAAATAACAGTAAGAATAGTCCCTGGAGCCAAGGGAATTAAAAGCTGAATAGGTGGGCAGTCAGGTTGCGTGCTTTAAGATGATATGCTTCCAGAGTTAATTAATTTGGTGCACTAGGTGGTTTCCTGGAGAACAGTATTTAGTTCATTTACCACTGAAAAGAAAGAGCTTTAAAACATGTGTTTACAGCTAACATTTCAAAAAGTTTTCTAATATTTCTGTAAGAAAGCAGGATGGGCACAGCAATTCTTTCTCTCTCTCTCTCTCTCTCTCTCTCTCTCTCTCTCTCTCTCTCTCTTTCTCTCTCTCTCTCCAGAGTTTCTCTGGGAACTGCATTGTGAGTGATTGTGGGTAGATTTTATTTTCTTCAAAGTGAGTGTTGGATTTGAGGATCCCATTTCCCTAAAGGTTCCCACTCATCCTAGAGCCTTTCTGAAAGCAGTGCAGTAGGAGTGTAGGAACAGACACAGACCTGACCAATGCTTTCAGACTGTTTTCTCACAGTAATATTCTTTGGGGGAAATGTTGTTGGTTGTTTTTACTCTTTGACTCTTTTGGGGGCCCACCATCCAGCTCCCAAATAAATCATATGGAGGCTTATTGCTACTTATAAATGCCCAGCCTTAGCTTGGCTTATTTCTAACCAGCCTTTCTTAACTTAAATTATCCCATATTTTGCCTCTGGGCCTTTACTTTTCTCTATTCTGTATAACTTTCTATACTTCTTACTCTGTGGCTTGCTGTGTAGCTGGGTGGCTGGCCCCTGGAGTCTCCCTCCTTCTCTCACTCCTAGATCTTCCCCTCCCATATTTCTCTTCCTATTTATTCTCTCTTCCTGCCAGACCTGTCTATCCTTTCTCCTGCCTTGCTATTGGCTATTCATATCTTTATTAGACCATCAGGTGTTTTAGACAGGCACAGTAACACAGCTTCACAGAGTTAAACAAATGCAACATAAAAGAATGCAGCACATCTTTGCATCATTAAACAAATGTTCCACAGCATAAACAAATGTAACACATCTTTCACTAATATTCTACAACAGGGGAAAAGACCTAAGGTTGGGGAGATGTCTCGGTCTGTAAAGTGTTTGCTGAGCAAGCATGAGAACCCAAGTTCAATCCCCAGCACCCACATACAGCCAAGTACCCTGGGAAGCACCTATAACCCCAGCCCTGGGAGGCAGAAATGGGAGGATCCTTGGAGCTGGCTGAGCAGCTAGTCTAGCCAAATTGGTGAGCTCCAGGTTCATTGAGAGACACTGTCTGAAAGAGAGTGATGGAGGAAGAGATCCTGCTGATCCATGGATTCCACATGCATGTGCATGTATGTACACACACACACACACACACACACACACACACACACACACACACACACCAGCTTAAGGATTTTCAGGTTCACTCTCCAACATCCCCAATTTATTCAGTGACAGATGCAACTGATGAAACAGGCAGATGAAATAGGCTCTCCAGCTGCTCTACAGACAGATAGCAGTTATCAGGGCTCCCCTCACCTCACTGGTAACCTTAAATATCACTACTAGACTGGAAGATCAGAGTCCTTCAATGGAGCATTGCCACAGCAGTGCTGTGACTGGAGTCAAGTTGCATCTTAATTAAGGTGCATGTGCTTTGGATGGTGACCAGCTAAATAAAGGCTATAAAGTTAATATATATATGTATATATATTTATATATATAAAAATCATCACATGACTGAATTATAGAAATCACACATTTTACAAAATCAATGTATAATTAATTGAGTTTCTACTGTGTCCTAGGCAGTGGGGCAACAAGTAAGAACAATAGAGTTATCCCCAAGGAGCTAATATTCTAGTACAGAGACAAGACTACGATAACTGAACAAAATATATAAAACAAAATTATATGCACAATATAACTTCAGTTAAAGATCCATCTGTAGGTAAAGATTCTGGTGAAATGGGGCTATTTTAAAAAGTTTGTACCTGTGTGTCAGACTGTCGTACGGTGCTGCAAGGTCATCAGCGAGGCCTGGAGCCCAAGGCCAGCAGCAGTGTCATGAATGTCCCAAGATCTGATTTAGCATTGACCATTGGCTGGAAGCATCCGGCAGAAATGGTGGGTTTGGGTGCAACCAGTGGTGAATTTCAAGTGTATTTCAAGGGTCTTTGGGCCATTATGCTTTCATGGTTGAAAATCTCTGTGGTGTGTCCTACCACTCACAATTGTTATAAGTTGATTTTAAGGTATTGGAGGAGTTTGAAGAGACAAAGACCTTAAACTTAATTATTAAAATGCCATGTTCTTCTGTGAAAAACAGACTACCAAGATGTAGAGGGACACTGCAGGGTAGAGACAAAAAGCTGTCTGGATTAGAAGCAACAGAAATGATGAGCTAGGATAAAATTGTGGAAGAATTTAGAGAGAGAGTTAAGATATTTGTGAGAAGAGGTAAGGATGTTTGTCCTCATCCATGGAGATGGAAAGTATTCAGGAAGGCTAGTTCAATCAAGGCTCAGTTTTATAGATGTTTGTGAGTTTGAAACATCCAATGAGATATGAATGGTACTTGGTGGCCAGCTGGATATCCATGCAAATGTAGAGGACTAACAGTGTAGAGATAGAATATTTTGGAGTGTGTATTAGGTTTCATCTGTGCAATTTAATTTAAATGAAAATGAAAGAGTCCTCTTGAGAGTGAGCAATGTGAAGAAGGGAGAGAACCAAAGACAGCTTGGCCTCCACACCATGGAGGTGTGGAATAGAGAGGCATGGAAGGAACCATCGGAGGAGCAGCTACTGAAGTGGAAGGGGGACACACTATGGCAGTAGTGTCCCAGAATACATTTCAGGGAAGAAGCGATCCACTACATCCAGAGCTGCCAAGAAACTGGTGGGAATTCTAAAGTGACCTCAGGAAAGGCAAGATGAAGGTCTTGATGACCTTGACAAGATGAGCCCATTAGGCCAGTAGGGAAACAGGCTGATGGTGGTGGGAGGGTGGTTAGTGCAGATGGTAAGCCGAGGCCTTTCTTCAGAGCAGAAAATGGGGTACAGCCACAGCGTGTGTCTATCTGTGTGCGAATGTTTCAGAGTGGAGATCTAAACTAAATACTCAGAGCAGGCTGTGACTTTTTAGGGGTTTCTGGACAAGCACAAGCTGTCCTTGCCTCGGGACAGTGGGACGGGAAGTCTGAGGACAGGTCAGCTGTCAGAGGTGCTGACGCAGCAGTGCTTGTAGATTCTGCAGTAGGCTAGAGGAAGGCACCCGTCTGCTTGCTTCTGTTTTCATGGTGAGATAGGAGGAAGATCATTGTTAAAAGGAAGGAGCTGGGTGTGGAGGTACATGTGCTTAGGAGGCTGAGACAGGAGGATTGTGAGTGCTAGACCAGTGCAAGCTGCACAGAGGGCCTCTGAAAAACAGAGACCTAGAAAGAAAAAGAAGGAAGTAAACGGGGTTCAAGGATGGACTGATAGAAGATCAAGTAAAGAAGATAAAGAAGGGGTGAAATAATTGTCTCCAGTCCTCGACTTCAAGAGAGTGAGCAATAGTTCTCAACTTGTGGGTCACGACCCATTTGAGCATTTGAATGACCCTTTCATAGGAGCTGCTTAAGACCATCAGAAAGCACAGATTTTTTTTTTTACATCACAATGCATAAAAGTAGCAAAATTACAGTTATGAAGCAGCAACAAAAATAATTTTATGGTTGTGGGTTACTTGAGGAACTGCGTTAAAGGGTCGCGGGGTCAGGAAGGTTGGGAATCACTGCTTTACAGGGTATAACTGAAGCCTGCCAGGCAAACAGAGGGCTCACCCGAGCTGGGGTAGCAATACTGAAAAGAGGCCATCTATGCAGTTCAAGGTTCTCTTCCAGCGGTGTACTGCAGCGGTTCTCAACCGGGGGAAATTTTGCCTCCGACATCTGAAAAGGCTTGAGGATATTTTGGTTGTCAGGTAATTGTGAACGAGGAGCATGGCACTATGGGTTGGAGATCTACATAGCACCTTCTTTTGGCAGTAGCAGCACAGTTAGCGCCTATGGGAAGGTCGTTGGAAGATTGACAGAAAGAAGGCCCGTCCTCCGCAGCTCAATGTAAATCGCTTCCAAATTTCCACAGCGTTTGCGTGAGAGATTCTGCTTTACAAGTTCAGAGTGCAAGTATTCCATCAAGTCTTAACACTTGGTTAAAATTCAAGTGTGCTGAAGAAAAAAAGCAGGCCAGCCTTGTCATAAAAATAACTAAACAGGGAGAGGGCTCCCGAAGCCCTCTTTTCACTTTTGGAGTCAAGGGCTCACTGATGTCTTCAGACAGGCCTTGAACTCACTCGGTAGCCCAGGGAGATTCAGCTTATGGACCTCCTACCTCAGACTTGGGCTCCGTTATGGCTGGATTACATGTTTGGTCCACAAGGCCCATAGACAGATTTTTGGTTCCTCTTTTTGGGTAACCCCGTTCTAGAATTTAATCCCTAAGAAAACTGAAAAAGGACTGTTTTATAAATCCCCTGGGATGTAGATGTAACCAACCGTTTTATTAAATAAAAAACACAGAACCAATGCAAGGAAGAAAGCCAAGAGGTCAGAGCTAAGAGCTAAAACCTTACCCTTCCTCCTGCAGTGATCCTACCTCTCCGAACCAGCAGCACCTCCTGTGTTAAAGTCCTTATATAGAGTTTCTGTTCGGCTTTCTCATTGGTTGTAAACCCAACCACATGACCGCCTCATCACGGCCTGTCTGTACAGACCTCCAGGTGTTCTATGGTTGGTATTGAGATTAAAGGCATGTGTATCCAATGCTGGCTGTATCCCTGAACACACAGACTTACCTAGCTCTGTCTACCAAGTGCTGTGATCACAAGCGTACGCCACCACCGCCCTGCTTTCCTATGGCTTGCTAAAAGCTCTAACCCCCAGGCAATTTTATTTATTAACATACAAATAACATTTAAGTACAAAAGAAAATATCACCATAGGGACAGTACCAGGAGGGGATGGTTTATGTCTGCTTAGATACTCAAATGGGACAAGATGCAGGGTCGGAGGCATTTTATAATCTGCGCTGCAGTGGAAGTTTCCCTGGGCTCCTGCACTCGGACACTCCCTCCCTAGCTGGTGGTGCTTTTTGGGGCCCATTTAAGAGGTGGAGCCTGGATGGAGGGAGTGTGTCCTGGGGTGGGTACTTCCGCTGCATAGCTGGCCCCATTTCCTGTCCCCTTTCTGCTTCCTGAGTATAGATTTGATGTAACCAGCCAGCCCTCTGCTTCCATCTGCCCGCTGCCTCCCCTGCCTGCTGCCTGCCTTCCTTTGGGCTGTGTCCTTTGGAATTCTAAGTTCCCTTACGCTGCCTTTGTCAGGGACGGTGTCTCAGCAATGAGAGAGTGGCCAACAGAATGTGGTTTCCCCTTTGGCACTTTCTAGCTGTGAGGTCTTGAGCGAATCCCTTAAAATCTCTGAGCCTCAGTTTTCACATCTGCAAACTGGCAGATTATCCTTCTTTCCCTCTCTCCCAAGGGTCTTGTGCTAATCAGATGGAAATCAAACGAAAAATCTTCCTTACCGACCACACTACTTGGCCAAGGATTCGATTTTAAAAGTCAGTAGAATTTTGACTTCCTTAGAGATGGCTCTTTGTTATTAACAATGAGACATTACTATATGAGGAAAAACAGATACAAAACAATAGATGCTTTTGTTTAACCAAACAGAACAATCCATTGGGCCTGATGGAAAGGATAGATTCGTTTTCACCAGTGTTCCAAATTTCCGCCTCCCCAGAGGGACCATGTTGGAAGTGTTTTCATAGAAACATTTGAAGAGTGCGTTAGCCATGCTTAGCATGCTCAGTTTGCACGGGGTAGTTTTTTCTCTACAGCAGATGTTTAGGATTCAGCTTTGGTCAGCTCCATACAACTAGTGTCACATGAGCAGGCTTATTCTTTTAATTAGAGTGCCTAATTGGGCAGGCTGTGTGAGTCAGTGTTCAGTTTGAGAATTCTGCCAGGCGAGGAATTGTAAAGAAACCATGTTGAAGTCAGGCCATGAAAACTCAGCATTCACGTAGACCCAGCTAATTCGCCAGGGAAAATAACCATGGGGTGTATTTATTGTAGAGGAAAATTAAATGTTCTAATGGACCTGGCACCCCCACCCCACCCAACCCTCCTGTGACCTTAAGTTATGGAAGTGGAACCTTCAAAGGACAAAGGCTGTTGAAAGTTTGTGGTGGATGGAGGAGATGGCATTCCAAAAAGGTGAACAGAATAATGGATGCTGAAGGGGAGGCCAAAGGCTCTGGCCTTTTCCCAGTGGCTCAAACTGTAGAAATGGAAAACCAGTTTTTAGATATAAGTAAAATTACTAACTTATCAAATTCTTTGGCATGAAAGATAACTTATATGCATTTCAAATGCAGCATGTAAGTAGATAAGGATGTGAATTAATTAAATATAATACAACATTGCGTATGTAAACTCACATTTTAAAAATGAAACTTTCAATGCATTGGGAGAATATTTTCAAAAAGAATGTAGAGAAGAAAGGTTTACTTGATTACTTAGAAAGAATTCAATATTTTTCTTGAGTTGACCTTCTCTTTCAGCTACAGCCCTACTTTTGGTCACCTTTACCCAATTTCCTTAAAAATGCTCCGTTCTCATTGTGCCTAGTTTCTTCTCACCTTGTCCCTTGGCTTCACTTACTTTGCACTGGTTCAGGCCAACTTGGAGACATATGGCTATTAGATTCGTTTTGGTGCACGTGGAGGCAGGGGAGGGCGGCCATTTCTTCATCATGTCATTACCAAGTCATAGTGAGAACATTCTAGAACATAGACAGGACACTGAGAAAGTCAGATATTAACACCAGGTTTTTTTTTTTTTTAATACCATTTTCTCATGAAGTAGGGGTGGGAGAAAATACTTGAAGTGAGATGCATGATGCACATTAGCATGGCTACTATTAGCTTCATGTGTGGAAACCCACTCACCCATACACAATGATTCCGGGAAAATCCTCTTGTACTAATCAGGGAGTAAAATGCAACCAAAAGGTTACTAGGCAGTCTTTTAAAATTATGAGTGCTATAGTTTCAATCACGCCAAAATTACATGGAGCCTTACTATGCCACCCAAAGCTCTGATCTGGTAGGTGAGTGAGCCAGGGAATCTGAATTTCAAGACAAGTTCCTGGTCCAGGGTCTCTCTTTCAGAGGCCTTCATACTATAAGTCAGCTCAGGTTCAGTATTTCTTCCAGAGTTAATTTCAGTAAATTTAGAAAATGGTGTATTTCATCGCTGTTTGAAGTCTCAATTCATTGCTTTAATTCTGATCTTAATGTTCATGTTCACACTATAATTGCCTATTCAAACATCATTTTTATCTTCATTGTGCGATACGGAGATTTTTGTTGTTGTTCTTTACATTCAGTACTAAGTCTTTTTTAATTTCCAAAATGGATTTTATCTCCTTGATGAGTTATTTAGAAATACGGTTTCTAATTTTATTGATTGATTGATTGATTGATTGATTGCAGACTTCTTCAGGCCTATTTCTAGCTTTGTTGCACTGCTGTCCGTTACGATATCAGGTCCTCGGGTTAGGTCAAAGTTCCTTCTTGGTACAGGACATGGTAAGATTTCAGGGACCCTGGGGGCAGCTCAAGTGTGCAGGTGGCTCCTCTATCTTTAGGTCTTCTGCCTCTGCTCAAGGATTCTAGACTAGTGACTCTTCTTTATTTTAAAATTTTATTGGCTTATTAAAATATTTACTAGTGTATGTGCGTGTCTACATGTGTGAGTTTGTTCATCATGTGTGTGCAGGTGCCCTTGGAGGCCAGAGGGCATCCAAAGGGATTCAGAACCAGAAATACAGACAGTGTGAGCCACCTATTGGTGCAGGGGACTGAGCCCAGATCCTCTGCAGATGCCGTGAGTGCTCTTAACCACTGAGCCACCTCTGCAGTCCAGACTATTAATTCTTACCCGAGTAAGCGTGGCCCTTCCCTAGAAGACCCTCTGGCCGGTCATTCCAATCATATTTATGCCTCAGTGAACTGTGACATTCTTTAACAGTGTGCTGTGCCTTTTCCCACCCATATCTCCCCATAGTTGGGGAGACCTTGTTCATTCTGCATGACAATGATACAATGATCGCATGTTACTTCCTGAGGACCTCCAACAGGTCTATAACTTTTCTGAGTTTCTCTGTTCTCATCTGTAGGGACACTATCACCCATATCCAGGGTGATATGATAGGGACACTAATATCACCCCCTTAAAGGCTGTTATAAAAATGGAGTGATTGCCACATGGGTGGCACATACTTTTAATCCTAGCACTCAGGAGGCAGAGGCAGGTGAATTTCTGTGAGTTTGATGCCAGCCTGTTCTACAGAGTGAGTTCCAGGACAGCCAGGTGCTGTGGGATGATCCATCTCTATGCTGTGCATATGCATTACTGTCACTGGTTAATAATAAAGCTGTTTGGCCTACAGCAAAGGCAGGGTAAAGTTAGGTGGACAATCAAACTGAGGACTGGGATGAAAAGGGCAGAGTTGGGAGAGACACCAGTGAGCCCTCCAAGAGGCAAGATGCCAGAAGACTGGTAAAGCCACAGGCCATGTGGCAATACATAGAGCAGTAGAAATAGGTTCATTTCAATGTAAGAGCTAGCTAGCAATAAGCCTGAGCTATCAGCTGAGCATTCTGTAATTAATAAAAGCTTTTGTGTGTTTATTTGGGACTGGCAGTCACAACAGATTAAATAAAAAAACAAAACCTCTGCCTCTATTTACAGCCAAGGATACACAGAGAAATCTTATATAAAAAACCCCCCAAAAATAAACAAACGAAAAAACTGAGTGATTTATGGCTAGCCTATGGTACACAGCAAACACAGAAGTTAAGATAATAATGTTATCCTTTTTTTTAAAACATTTGTTGTTTTGTTTCAGAATTTTTTTTTTTTTTTTTGGTTTTTCGAGACAGGGTTTCTCTGTGTAGCTTTGTGCCTTTCCTGGAACTCACTTGGTAGCCCAGGCTGGCCTCGAACTCACAGAGATTCGCCTGGCTCTGCCTCCCGAGTGCTGGGATTAAAGGCGTGCGCCACCAACGCCCGGCCAGAATATTTTTATTTAGTCCTTGACAATTCCATATATATTACCAATGTATCCTGATGATATCCACCCCAACTATCCCTGGACCTCCTCAACACCTCCCACCTCCGTGTCCTTCTCTATGGATCTCCTATATATCCTCGGTTGGCTTGGAACTGACTGTATATATCAGGCTAGCCCCAAACTCACAGAGAAGGACTTCTCTGAGTGCTGGGATTAAAGGTGTGTGCCACCATGCCCAGCCTCTTTTTTCCCATTTAATAACTGAGTCCAGTTATCCTGCTACATGTGCACAGGTTTGGGATGTAGGACATCCACAGGAGCACAGTCGATCTACTAACACCCACACCCCCGTGGAGAAATGATGATTCCTTCATTCTTTGATGTCTATGTAGTATTTTGTTGTATGTATAAGACCATTTAGCAGTTGGTCTTATAGAAGGAAGGATTGTAAGAGCCACAGCAATCGGCATTTTGCTGTGAGATTGTGTCTCTTAGGCATGTCAGAAACCACACCCATAAAGTCTCACCAGCATGAACACCTAAACAGGGACAACAGTAGGCATGCTAATGTGGATGGGGGAAGCCTGGGGGCTTACCCCAACACAAAGAATTACAGACAACTAAGGCTGCTGAGAGCAGAAGTAGTCTTTCCAGGGAGGAGCACACCAGCTGTTTATCCAGCACTAAATGGTCAGCCCTGAAACATACATACAAGTAACATTACACAGACTGAGCAGGTTGCATTTATGTATTTAAGAATGTGTGTGTGTGAGTGTGTGTGTGTGTATGTGTGTGTGTGTGTGTGTGTGTGTGTGTGTGTATGTGTGTAATAACAATTAATGAGAAAAGAGGCCATGAATTTAAAAGAAAGCAAGGAGAGGTATATGGGAGGGTTAGGGAAGAAAGGAAGGGGGAATGACATAATTATAATCTCAAAAAATGAAAGAAATAATTGAAAGGAAAAACATCATTCAGAATCCTGTGTCCATTTCAGTGATCTGGGCTTTCCCAAAGTGAATGGAAGAACCAAAACATACCATACCATTAGTCTCTGCAAATAAATGTGTTCGACAATGGGAATTGGCTGAAATGGACCATTTTCCCCCTCAGGAAAAAAGAAACAACTTTTCCCCTTTGCTTGTATGCTTTCTGCCTACACTTTAAAAACCTGCAGTCCATAGGGCAGCAAAAAGGATCACTGTGATTGTAGCTGTTAGCTTGGCTAGGACAGGGTAGACGCTATCAAAAAGCTACTGTTGCCAAGAACTAATGATTCTGCCATTAATTGGCATGTCTGGGCCAAATTGTCTTTAGAGACAGTTGTTAAAGTAACAAAGAGGTAATAATTATTTACTCCAAAAAACTACATGCCCAGTCTTGGCAGACTTGTAATGAACAAAATGTTCAATGGCTCCTTTGACTTTAAACTTAAATGGAACATGAAATGTTATCCATTAAATTTAGGAGAAGGCCTTTAGATGACTAAGTTCAAAGAGGGTTAAAAAAGAATTCAGGTGATAAATGTACACCAGCCAGGGTGAATGTTCACTCCCTACTATGACCATAAATCATCAGCCTTGCTTTTCTAAGGTAGCAGTGTAGTGTTGTTTTGTTTATTCACAGAGAAAAATCACTGAAAACTTGCGGTGTGTTCCTGAGCCGGAACCACTTATGTGTTCGTCCTCATCTGCAGAACTGGAGCTGAATTCAGTCATCTCCGAGGGTCTCAGACTCCCTGTTCCTGACAAGAACCTTCTCTTCTGCCTTTTCTTTTCCCTCTTTCCGCCTCCCCTTTCACCCTCCTCCTCCCTTTCCCTTCTTCCTCTTTTCCTGGCATTTTTGCCCCCTCCAGAGCTCTCTAAATGTGTCGCTGCCCAGAGGTGGCGCTGTAGCAAGCACTTTGAACTTTGCCGCACTTCACCCCCATACTTCTGTTGTTTCCCCTCTCCCAGGATCCCTGCTGCTGGTTTTCTGTCCCAGGACCAGCAGCAGTGAGAACAGACTCACACCCAGTGGGTGCACGGCACACTGCTGCCTCCCCTGCCCCACGGATGACATTAAGATGCCCTCTCTCCTCTTTATTTGCCTGTGATAGCAACAGTCACAGGACTTCAAATCCTTATACAGATACAGCTACTCATGTGGTCCTTTAATACAAGTATGAGGCATAAACATAACATATTTTATATTTAATATATAATATCTGTATATTATGTGCCATTTCTTCTTCTTCCTCTCTCTGTCTCTCTGTCTCTGTCTCTCTCTCTCTGTCTCTCTCTGTCTCTCTGTCTCTGTCTCTGTCTCTGTCTCTGTCTCTGTCTCTCTCTCTCTCTCTCTTTTTGAGACAAGATCTCACTATGCAGCTCTGACTGTCCTGGAATTCACTTTGTAGACAAGGCTGGCCTCACAGAGATCTGCCTGCCTCTGCCTCCTGGGTGCTGGGATTAAAGACTTGGGGTTTATGTGACTTTTCTTAAACTGCAAACACCTAGTCTTTGTTACAGTGTTTTTCTTCTTGGCCTGCAATTAAAGAAGGCTTTTCAGCAGTTTTTAATCATTTCCACTTGAAATTCACCTTTGTCCCAGACTCTGTGGGCTCTGTGTCTCTGTCCTCCCTCCCTTGTGCTTCACAGCATTTGGTGGCCCAGTTCACCGCTGTCAGAGCTCCTCTTGGTAGAAGCCTTTACCTCCCGCTTCCTGTTTTCTGCAGTGCTGGCCCGTGAGCCCTGCCCTTTTACAGACACACTTGACTATTGCTCAGAATAAGAGCAACCATCCCTGCTTCTGACATGAGAATGGAAACAAACAACACTCCTAAAGGCTTTGGACTATAAAAAACATCAAAGCTCCTTAAAATCCCATTGGCACTCTTACTCTTCTGGCACGATCATTTATTTATTAGGATACTGGCAGTTCCTTGCAGCCTTTGGTAGATCTGGAGAAGAAAACCAGTTCTATTGGCTGCTACCCTGGACTGGCATCTTGCTTGGGTTACAGTGGTGATGTTTGCCTATGTGTAACTTAAAGCCAGACTGTACTTTGTTGTTTACATTCTTAGACATTTTTCTAAAACTATACAATGGTAGTATCACCAGCACACACGGCCCTTTCCTATGCAAGAGCTCAAACTATATTAAGTCGATAGAACACAGCAGTCTTTAAGAAGCACCTTCCATAATGCCACCTGTCACCCACTGCTGTTAAATTAATGTGAGGGTGAATCCTTTTAGGAAAATTTATTTCCAGAAACAAAGGCTTTTCTCCCTGGAAGCATTTGCATGCTTTTCTTCAAGGCTTTGTCTAACTAACTTGCTGTGTTTTCCTCTCACTGGGCTGCCAGAATGCTTGGGGCTCAGTCAGCCTTTGTGGTGGGGATATTTGTTTCTTTTTTTCCTGGTTTTGATTTCTATCTCAACAGTATTATTTTATAATCAACTTTAAAAGAAAGCTACATTAGATTCCTTTCTCTTTTGAGTGGGCAAGTTTAATAATAAATAATGAAAAGGGTTTATTTCTCTGGATGAAATATAATTTACATTTTTTTAGAGTCAAAGTTCGCTTCTGGAATCTACCTGTCTGGCAGTCATTTAGAACTTGGTAAATTTAACATGGAAACACATATGTGTAGAGCCCTGAACACTGGCTCTGCCAGTAAGCCCTTCATTTTATACCTTTGCTGGAAAGGAGGCAACGTTGTTTTGTTTGGGTTTTTTTAAGTAGCCCATGATTTCTTAGACACTCCTTTCTAGAACCTTCCCTCTTTCTTGCTTCTCTTCCCAATGGGTGCCAAGGTTCCACTTTCCACAATTCCCTGCATTTGTCCTTTTGGATTCGTCTCCAAGTAATAGTCATCTGTTCTTCCTCCAAACTCATTTCTTTAGTGCAAATATACCATTCAGCCCACTGAACTCTGTGTTTATAACCTGCCTAAGCTAAGTCTATTCTACTGCTCCTTAAAAACCATATGCATAGGAACTTGTATATATAGAATATGTTATGTGCTGCATATGAAGGACACCTTTGAAAAACCCATGGCCAGCGTCATAATCAGTGGGAGGAAGTGTAAGCTTTTTCTTTAAGATCCTCTCCCACTGTAAAGTAACTGCTTTTCTATTGCTGTGATCACACCACAGTTTATGGGAGGAATTTACCATTCCAGAGGAATAAGAGACTGTCGTGCAGGGAGCCATGGCAATGAGTGGCGGCCACAGCAGCTGGAGCAGAAGCTGAGAGCTCAGATCCTGGAGCACAAGCACACAGCAGAGAGATCAAATCAGAAATGATGTGAGTCTTCAAACCCTTTAGCCCACCACTGGTGACTTCTTCCGCCAGCAAGGCCGTACCTGCAATATGTCTCTAACCACAGCCACCAGCTGAGGATCAAGTGTTCAAACACATGAGCCCACTGGGGGCATTCTCATTCTCAGTCAAACCACCACATATTCTCTCTCTCTCTCTCTCTCTCTCTCTCTCTCTCTCTCTCTCTCTCTGTCTCGGTTTTTAGAGGCAGGGTTTCTCTGTGTAGTTTTGATGCCTGTCCTGGATTTCACTCTGTAGATCAGGCTGGCCTCGAACTCACAGAGATTTGCCTGGCTCTGCCTCCTGAGTGCTGGGATTAAAGGCGTGCGCCACCACCACCTGGCTCACATTCACTCTCTTGAGCATGCCTGCCTTCCCCACTTTTTCTCAGCTGAAGACTGGGAGTACTCGAAAGGGCAATCAGGCAAGAAAAAGAAATCAAAGGCATCTAATCAGAAAGAAGTAAAATTGCCCATCTGCAGATGATCCTGTGCACAAGAAACCCTAAATCTAGAAAAAGCTCTTAGAACTCATAAAGAAATGCATTGAGGTTGTAAGACATTAAAATTGAAACACAAAAATAGGTATTTCTAGAAATCAATAGTGTAATTGGGAAAAATTAAGAAAAGGATTTCATTTATGATACCATAAAAGTCTTTAGGATAGGGCTGAAGAGGTGGCTTAGTGACTTTAAGAACATCATTTAACCTCTGGATGCTCTTCGTCTACACAGTGAACAGAACAAAACAAACTCTCCGGTGTAACAACGTGTCTAAGAATGGGATGTGCTCAGGTCTGGAGGAGCTTTCCTGATCATATGCAGAGGAGGCCAGTCAGGCTTTATCTTTTCAGAGACAACCAGGGTAGAGCCTTCTGTAAGAACTGGGTATTGGCCAGGCATTGGTGGCACACACCTTTAATCCCAGCACTCGAGAGTCAGAGCCAGGTGGATCTCTATGAGTTCGAGGCCAGCCTGGGCTACCAAGTGAGCTCCAGGAAAGGCGCAAAGCTACACAGAGAAACCCTGTCTCGAAAAACCAAAAAAAAAAAAAAAAAAAAAAAAGAACTGGGTATTGGAGGTCATTCTGGAGTGTACATACACCTGGCTCTTACTAGAGTGACCCTGGACAGGACCCTGTGTCTAGTTACACCTTTCCCGCTGTCTTTGGGTTCCCAGGGCCCAAGACACTGTGTTGAGGTGAAGCGATGTTGGTTTGAGAAGAGCTAGCTTTGTACCTTGACTTGTGCCTGAGAACTGCTTCTGTTGGAGTGGGTTCATTCCTTTCCATCTATCTCATTTAGAGCGTTTACTTTGGCAGGTGGCACATCAGGTGTGAAGAGAGAAAGATGGACCAGGAAACTGAGCTCATGACGAGAAAGATTCACAGGGAACCCCAGCCTGAAATGTAGTCAGATGAATTCTGGTGAAGACAATGCGTTCTGGAAACAAAGAAGCAGAGGGGAATTCCAGGAATCAGCTCCCAAAATGGTTAGTTGGTGTGTGAGACGTGAATGGTAAGTGCAGGTCAGATGGACCTTTTGATGAGCCTGTGTATGGAGGTGAGGGAAGAGTAGTTAAAGGGGGACTGAGCTTGAGAAAGTGGGGTGCAAGTCTGTAGTTGAAGGTAGCAGTCTGTAATGTGAGAAAGCGCATAGGGCCTGAGTTCCGAAGGAGCTTATTTAGTTTTTTATTTGCATCATGTGAATAAATGTACTAGTTTCATTTCCTAAACTCCTTTTGACTATTGGACACAAAATCACTTTAATTAGATACAATCCTTTGCTTTGGTTTTGGAACAGGATCTGACTATGTAGCTCAGAGTACTGCCACACACTCCTGAGTGCTGGAACTACAGGGGTTTGATACCACGCCCAGCTATCAGTTCCTGGACTGCCTATGATGCTTCATCAGGATGGGACTCGGAAGCTTCAGAAGCCTATACCAAGAGTGAAAATAAACTGACACACTTACAGACTTAAATAACTAATTCTGCATCCTTTCTCTTCTAGTCAGGAGTGTAGAGTAGCTAGGGATTGTGGAGTTTGTGTTACTGTGTGGACTGAACAGATAGAGGGAATGCAGTTTATGAACATTGTGAGTGGGACTGAATCAAGCCAGATGCTCTTAAAAGAGTCCCCAAGGACCACGTCAGGGTGAATGCAGGAAGGTGCAGTTGTCTTGAACTTGGGATGACCACGCCAGGGTGAATGCAGGAAGCTGCAGTTGTCTTGAACTTGGGATGACCA